>CAJNDV010033616.1:0-33601 GCA_905221635.1 Symbiodinium sp. CCMP2456 | reverse complement strand
TGACTGAAAATTTTCCGCAAATTTCGAGACCGAGGCGTCGAGCTACCCGGATCCCCAAATTTTCCGAAAATTTAGAAGACTGGGCCTAGCCCGAGACTACCGAAGAGGCCCCGCCCTCTTAAAGCTGCAGCCCGAGCTTCTAAATTTTCCGGAAATTTTGGGTCCCGGGCAGACCCAATCGGCTTGCTTGCCGGCGTCCAGAAATTTCCCGAAAATTTTGGGGCTGGGGCACTCCGAGGCGTAACGCACCGCATAGGGCTAGTTTAACCGTAGCATTTTATAGAGTAGATAAATATAATAAAAATTTTTAAAAGAAATATTTGTTAAAAATAAAAAGTATGAGATTCTATCGACTATTCAAAATTATCTTTCAAGAGTTATTCGATTTTCTTAGCCAAATTGTAATCGAAAATTTATATTGAATTGAGTCGATGCCCTAGAATATATTCCAGTCGAATAGAAATAGTCCCTCCCGGTAATTCTTGCCCCCGGTCTATTTTCATTATCTGGAAAGATCTGGCAAGAATTCGACGCTCCGAGCCCCTTGCATACTCTGCATCTCAAGAGGGGCCTCGATTCATAATTCGGATTAAAAATTCGGTTGCTTAGATTGTTAGACGTGCGCCACCATGCCCCATCCAATTCGGACATCCGACCCTGACCTACCAGCCTGCGCGGTGCTCGATCTGAAAAGTCTACGGTCGACAAAACAGGTGGCGCTCAGAAACAATACGACTTCTGCCAAACATTGACTTCGTTCGTTTTCAGGTATTCAATTCAACAAATACATCTAAACCCTTTTCATCGTCTGAACTCCGAAAGTACGACCCAAGTAGCTTGTAGCAAGCCTGTACACGTCAGGTCCGTCCGACCGGTGGAGTCCGAATTTGGCCCCGGGTTCATTCGTATTCTACTCTCTTCCAACGGAAGCCGAACACCATCAGCCCAGGCTGCAGCGAAAACCCCATCTCAGCAGCACAACCTTCTCAACCATCGGAACCTCTAGCGGTTATACCATTATCGTCGTCCCGAGGGCAGAAAGCAGAAATGCGAATTCCCAAGCACTGCAAGAAACGAAATTCGGCACTGGCCCTGAGCAGAGGCACATGGATGTGATCAACTTGCGACGTGGCTGAGACTACTGAGATACAGGTTTGCGATCTGTGCAGCGTGTCAATTGCGGCACAGGCAAGGATGAGCGTGGATGTCGGACTCTGAAAGGACATGTCGACAACTAGCTGTGGGGCTGCATTCTCAAACTGCTTGTCCAGCGCAGACCCACATGCAATGTGCCTCGGGCCCGAATTATTGGGAGTTTCCGAAGATAGGGGACCCTAATATAGTACCTTAAATAGTAGGACCCTTATTATAAGGACCCCAAAGTAAGGTCCCCTAATTTTTGGAAACTCCCTTATTGTGCTCTGCCATCTCCTGGCGGCCTCTGAGTCTCCTCCGAAGGGCCCGGAGGGCCCGGAGGGCCTGGAGGTGGCGGAGGTACCGGCTCACGGCTTGCAGGTCCCTTTGACCGGCCACGGTTGCGCCCGAGCATCCTGCGCACCGAAGATGACATGCGAAGTGTTTGGATTTCATGATATATTGCACTCAGAACTACTTAGAACTAGAGACTTCCAGATTCAACGTCCATGGTCCCACCCTGAGCTGTGGCCCTGCACCTTGAGGCCCAAGAGCGGGGACAAGCCAGCCAGGCGCTTGGCAGCCGAACCCTCAGCTGAGGCCGTATGGGGCCACATGAGATATCTGGCACCGGCACAAGGTCAAAAAGAAGTCACGGGTTGCATGTCCGCAGCTCTCCAAATTCAGGCGATGGCTTCTCCCTCAGCTGCAGTCTGGCATCACGGGCAGACCGTGAAGGACTCACCTCGGACTCTCGGAAGGTCACTGCGCAGAGCGCGCAGTGATTCATAGTGGCTTCGAAAGCTACCGGGGGTACACTGTTGAGGCTAGTTAAGTTCAGCAGATGCATCCCGATGCCGGTTTCAAACGTGCGGGAACTTTCAATGTGCAGCACAGCCGGGAACCAGGCTGGTGCAACAGGCTCCCGGCCAGCAACGGCGCCGTTGCGTGCCAGCAGCTCAAACCTTTGGCAGAACCTTAAAATTCCAGAAAAATGCTCGGAGCCACAAAAAGCGTTGAGCCGCTTCCAGGGGTCCAGCTCTGCGGCATCCAACATGCCATCGCCTTTGCTGCGCGGGTGAAACAAGGCATGCACACAAGCCGATGAATCCTTAAGCCACGCGCGCAACGGGCGGCCCAGGCGGAGCATGTTCTCCACCACGCGCTGGTCCTACAACAGCACAAAGTCGATCAGTCTATCAAACAGCATTGAAGCTCATGGTTGTGGCTTTCAGGATTTAGGCCTGAGGATGCGCTTTCCTCATCCTGAAGCATCATGTCAGACTCTCATCCAGATGCCCACAGCCTCTGGACGAATCGGTTGCGGCAAGTAGTTCAGAAGTCGATCGAGGAGGATGTCCGCCTCGGTGTGGCAGCAAAGGAATTGGCAATCCGTATACGAAATCCTGACATGAGGCTGTGGCTCGCAGCACCTGGCGCAACAAAACAACAAATATCAAATGGTTTTGCTCGCTGACACCTTCAACAATCTGCAAACAAAACGAAAAATACCTAAGTTCGATGTCGTTGACACTGCTCGGCTCCCAAACCAAAACGCTCAGCCCCCCAACTTAAATGATGATAGCAGCAACAACCCAAAAAAACCCAAACAAGACCAACAAAATCAGGGAGTCCGAGCCCGGGCCTCCGCGTCCTGCATGGCCGAAGCCAAAGAGACGAAGCCTTGGGCCTTCCCAGGGCTTCAAGAAAAGGATCAAGAAAAGGATTCCCATTAAAGGGTTCTATGAGGGCTACACTATAAGAAGGTGTTATGATGTATGGACATCGACTTTCGATACCTGGCAACATAAAACGTGAGTTGCGAGGGTTTTCATTGGGGGTTTACGGTTGTAGTTGTGGTTCTTTTAGTGCTTCGGGTTCTACCAGGCGGTTTTGGGGTTCTTTTCGGGTTTGGAGTCATTGGCTCCATGAGAGTTTAGGTTTCAGAGTTCCATTACGGAGCAGGTTCATCCAGAGCATGTGAAATCATGAATCATGGTAGGCTGCTATACATCTACGTACCCGAAAACGGTGTGGACCAACTGACAGGGAGAATCAGATCCTTGTCCTTCAACAAATGTTCCAAGTTCCCCAGCCTGAATGTTGGGAAGCAAACTGCTGCGAAAGGGACAACCGAGGGTAGGCCATGTATTGTCTTTTTAAATCTGCGATTATCACAGCTTCTGTTGTTGAGTTAAACAGATCTTCCAGCATTCGTCAGCCGCGACATGCCGCGACCGTGCGCTCTACTCATCATCTGGTCTTGCTGTGGGAAGTCGATCAGTCATGGAATGTACTTAGCATACACATTGCGTCTTGCCGAGCGAAATCCTTCTGGCCTGAAGTCGCTGGTCGATGTAGCGGCACATGTCGGCGGCTGGGCCACGCTCACCTCAATGCGAGGTCAATCATCCTACTGATCGGAATGCCGATTTGATTAGTACGCTAAGGTATGCGCTGCAGGATCAGCGCGGTGAGCTGCACAAGATTAAAAGAGTCTGAAACTTGGTCGCCAACGCAGGTTCAAGGGATGGAAATCCTCGCCAAGAGCCCAAGAGCGACAGAAGTGCTGGGCCCGGACATCGCTCTCAGTCATTGCCCTACACGAATCTCTGTGCTCCTTCTTGTCATTTTCTAGACGTTCAAGAAGATGGCCATAGGAATAGGCATCCTGGCACAGGAATGTTGCACAGAGACGCTGACTGCGGAGGGTTCGTAGGCCTCTCCATGCAGCATGCCGCCTTTCTGAGGCCTTGGCATTTAGGGTTTAGGGTTTAGGGTTTAGGGGTTAGGGTTTAGGGTTTAGGGCTTAGGGTTTAGGGTTTAGGGAGGCCTTGGCGTAGGGCTTGGGGCAGTTTCTGGGGTGCTCGGGGGGCAGGGACTCTCGCTGATTGATTCTTTTCCGATGTGCTGTCCGGCTCCATGGGGATGTGCAGCGTCAGGCATCGGCGGCGCTTCGAGAACTTGGTGAGGATGGAATCAACCCTTGCTTTGAGGTGGCATCTGACAGTTTGCTGAAGGGCGCCTGGTGCACTCACAATAACCACTTCCGGCGACACATCAACCACAATTTCACTCTGTCGCTGAAATGCTGTCGACCAAAGAGTCAGGAGCTCCGAAGTACCGTTGGCCGACCTCACCCATTGATAGTGGATCGGAGACGGCTCAGGCATTAGGCTTGAGCTGCACACGTCGGCGAGTTCTGCTACTTCTCTGGTCATCCGAAAGCCAAATAGCCTCTGCCACACGGCCGAACCCCCACCAAATGCTGCGGCCACCATCCTAAGACTCTCTTCCAGCAGTTCTTTGCTGCACTTTGTTAGAAGCATCTCGGCATGGATGTGGAGATGTATATTGGATAATGGAACTACGGCCCTTGCGAATGATTCCGCTCGCTTCCAGAATTCCATACTTTCAGCTCGTCGGCCGTCCAGCCGTAGCCGCGCTGCAAGCTGCTGGAAGGCAGGCACCAGGGGCCACAGCAGCCAGCTCTCCCAGCTCTCTGCAGCGGCGCTATGCTCTCTCTCTAAGCTCTTAAAGGCCTTTCGGGCCGCTGTTTCGGCCTCACAGACGAGGCCTTCAAGCTGAGACACCTGGATAGGTCCCAACTTCTGATGAAATCCTGGAACTTCTGAGCTATAGAGTCGTCTCCAGGGTTCCAGGTCCTGCTCCGTCTTCTGCAGCAATAGCTCGAAGCGACATCTTTGACAGCCACAAAGGAAACCAAAGAGATCTTGCAGCTCCTTCTGTCTCATCTCAACGGGCATCCGTATGTCGCAATAGAATTGGGTCAGCTCCTCTCCTGCTTCGATGTCACGCGCCGCCCTCAGCAACACCCAGTCCTTGAGTAAGACCTTGGACATGTTCGGCGCGCAGGTATGATTGAACAAGGACGCCAAGGGAAAGACGCCATAGCTCTCGTGACGCTCCTGCTCGCTTCGTTGCGGCTCACCGTCCGTGAACGCGTATTCACTCACAGGGGAAGCACACCTATATGCATTCAAATCAACGATTCGGCTCATTCGTCGCACGGAGATGGCATGTTCTGGGCTGTACTGCTCTGGGCACAGTGGATATGCCTGACTCGGCCATGCTGGCAGCGGCACTGCATCCGAGAATGTCGGCAGCTCCTCCCCGTCACACATCAGGTTCAGCCGTTTCCAATCCAGTGGGGCCTGGCGGATCGGAGCTTAGTAAAGAAACAATCTGAATCCAACCATTGAAAGTGAAACCTCCCTGACTAGTTTGAGGAACCCCAACAGCTGCTGCTTGCACGTTGCGAGGGTCCAGGTCTGACTGCATCTTCGCCAGAGTTGGCCCCAGTTCAGCTTCCGGAGCTATGCCCAGAGCTCTCTCGGCGACAAGAAGCTCCCCAACTCTCAGCGGCCCTGCTGCCCATACTCCTCGACCACTTTCTTGACTACTCCGAACTTCCAGGCAGGCATGGAAGAATTCTTTCACAGCTGAGAAATCTTCTTGCCAGACACGGTCCCAGTCAATCTCTGTGCACATGGCTGGAACCTGACACAGAAGCTTTGAGCCTCTGTCCACCACGAAGCTGTATCCACCCTACCGAAAATGCGACTGTCCAGAGAGCCCATCGCCAGCCTGGGGTAACTGAGGCACACGCGCCAGTCGGCAAACCTGAGACACCTCGTCGTCGGAAAGCTCCGGCGCAGCCTTCGGCATCACAGGGTGCTGCGAATTCGTGTTGTGAGTCTGGTGGTTTCTGAGCCTCTCGAACCGCCGCAGACAAGAGCTCCAGTGGAAGAAAGACCTCCGGAGCTGAACCTGACAAGTGAAAGATGCGACTCTGGGCACCACGCTAACGCCTCGCGTCTGACAAAGTTTCGTGATCCCTGTGCGCCTTGAGCCATCTTGTACCTCCGTTGGTGTTACTGGGGCTCCCACGGAAGATGGCAGCTCGAAGCACTTCCGTCCGCTGTAGCCGATACAGATGAAAGCACGACCTCTCGGTCTCCAGGGAAGCTCTGGGAGAACACACATCACTGCACAGTAAGATGCTGCTGCATAGAGATTGTTATATAACTGTAGAACCGCAGCAGAAGTAGGACATGGCGCTATGTGACTATGTGTAACAGACAGAAGCATTAATTGAAGTAGCACAACACACAGGAGAGCCTACCCACACAGCAACACACGGCATTGCGCGACACAAACATCCAGATTTGTATACAAAAACAGCAAATCATGCTGCTGTGGCAGCGCACAAGCGTCGAACCGCATATGGAGTCATGCAGATCAGAAGGCCTTGTAAAGCCGGGTACAACAGTGGTAACAGTGGCTGGAGGAATACCCAAACAGAGATCAAAAGTATTTTTGGATCTTCATTATACAAGACAGAACGGTGGCAGAGTATGAAAAGCACTCATAGTAGCAGAGCAGTAGCAGTAGTAGTAGCCGCAGCAGCAGCAGCAGCAGCAGCAGCAGAAGCAGAGATAGATAGGAGGATAGGTAGATAGGTAGATAGGTAGATAGATAGATGGATAGATAGATAGATAGGAGGATAGGAGGATAGGTAGATAGGTAGGTAGATAGATAGATAGATAGATAGGTAGGTAGGTAGGTAGGTAGATAGATACATAGATACATAGATACATAGATAGATGAATATACAGATAGATAGACAGACAGACAGACAGACAGACAGATAGGTAGGTAGGTAGATAGGTAGATAGATAGATCGATAAGGAGATAAAGAGATAGGTAGGTAGGTAGATAGGTAGGTAGATAGGTAAATGGATAGATAGATACAGGTGTAATGATAGACAGTGGTAGACAACAGTAGATGGATGGTGCGACCCTGTCTGAGGGCCAGTCTCCTCAAGGCTCGGCCCTGGGTCGCGCTTTGCAGCTCTGGCAGCATCGTCCTCGCCATCACCTGGCCGAAAGAGAATAGGTTGGGTGTTTGGTGTTTCATTGTTTCGGGTGCTACTTTCTGATTCTTTTCAGCGAGGTAATTTGGAAGCATGGCAAGGATCGCCATGACATCAGGAAGAAACCCGAGGCGGCCGGACCTGCATCGCCCGGAGCTTCGACGGCGGACGGGCCGAAGACAGTCTTAAAGGACATGAAGTCCATCGCTTCCTGGGAAAGTCTTGGCAGCTTGTTGATCACATCACTCGAGCGGGCCGGGCTTCAGGCATCCTTGCACCCTCCCAGAGCTTGTGCAATCCTGACCGACGCAGATTCAAGCAGCAGGGTCCAGCTGTTTGTTATGCTTACTACCACTTGCTACCCTTCGGAGGGGGCGAGTTCTTCAGCTGCTTTTGGGTCCAAGCCCTCGGCTTCCAGAGCTTGTTCACCTGCTCGTCTGTAAGGTTTAGGTCCTTGGATGGCTTTCGGATGCTTCTGGCTAGCTGCTCCGCTCACTGCAAGCTCCAGTCTGAGCAGCCAACGCCGAACTGAAGCAGCGCAGCTCTGAAGCCTGGAAGTCCTTAGCAAAGAAGGCGCCAAGACGCCAGAGCTGAGGGCTTCGTCGCGCCTGAGATGTCGGCTCACCTCCCCTTCGCCTGTGATGTCAAGGGTCGCGAAGGCCCCGGAGAGCGAGCCCTTGCAAGATGTTGCCAGCCCTCTTTTTGGTGGGCCCTCAAACTTGGAGTAAGACAAACCGAAGATGCAGGTCTCTTTTCATTCTTTTCCCATCGCAGGAGGCCATCCGGAGAGCAGCATTGACTCTCAGGAGCCCCTTCGGCTGGAAAGGAAAAAGACGCTAGCGGGTTGAAGAGAGTGTGATACGGCTGCAGATGCAAGCGGACCGGGGCTCTGTAAGCCGTTCGGCGCACTGCTCGCGAACAGAGATGTCATGTAGGTTGCCACAAGACATGATGTTCATATCCTGCGGCGCGATCTTTGCTGACATTCCAGCGAACATGCGATACTCTAGCAGATGGTGAGCCTCTTCACCAAGCGTTGTGCAGCAAAGCATGAGACATGCATTACACTTGACTTGCTTTCAGCAATTCAGAACAATCCACTCAGTCTGCTGTCATGAAATCTGCCCAAACCGAGCTGACTTTGAAGATTTTTAAGTCACTGAGCATGGCCTTTGTGCAGGCGCAGTTACATCAAGGTGAGGGTGGGTCGTCTGTGGGCATGAGCCACCAAGCACTTCAAATGCAGCTATGCAGCCATGATGTCTTGAGGCCTGGGAGGGGCTGCTTTTCAAGAAATCAGAGCAATCGCCACTCCAGAGCATCCCACCTCTGCGAGACGGCCAGGAGGCTGTCCCGGATCTTCTTCTTGGACTCTTCTGCTGACATGCCCGAGAGCAGATCCTGACTCTGCAAGAGCGACATGGACATGCCGAAAGACTCCCAGCCGATACACCCCGGCACGCATCCTCATCTTTCAACGCCTTCGTCACGCGTAGCTCCATGCTGCTGGTATATTCGGAGATCTGGGTGGCAGTCAGGATCCCGTGGCTCAGGCACCTGTCACGACTGGCATCATTCTATTCATAAACTCCAAGGTCACTGGTTGCCAATCCTCCTCTTCCCTGTAAACATTCTACGCATCCGTTGGGCCGGCACCTGTTCAAGACCTTCTCGACTTGCTCCCAAGTGATTTTGTGACCGAAGTCAGCTTCGGCCTGCGCAGGAATCGGTGAGCAAAGGAACCCAGAGACTCCAATATCCCTCAATTAAGGAATATACCTTAAATTATATTGGGGATCTTGCTATAATTTAAGGTATATTCCGTAATTAAGGGATATTGGAGTCTCTGGGAAGCTCGCTGTTGCCGGCTTGTGGTCAAGCATCTATCTACATGGCCACTGGGCTCCAAAGTCAAGCGACTCCTGTCCAAAGCAAGCCTTCAGAAGCGAGAACATGCGAAGCTCGGGTGGCAGAGCATCCAAAGCCTCCAACCAAAGGGGACAGCAGAAAGTCATGCAAGAAGCAGGACGTGGTTTCAGCGCCGGACGGTGTGGAACTTCTCCATGGCCTCAACACAACGTGCAATCCCAATATAACACGTCGCAAAGCAAAATACCGCCACCAACATGACACCGTTGCTAGCATATTTGCCGCTACATTGCCGATGATGATTGTCGTGTTACGGATCCTCGTGTTCTTCAACAAGGCCAGCAGATTGGCCGTTAAGCTTCAGCGCTGGTCTTGTGAAGAAACGGCTTCCATCAGCGAAGGGCTGTTTAGTCATCTGTAGCCGTTCGATTTTGAGTTGCACGAGCACGGCAAAAACACTTGACGGGCAGGGGGAAACCTTTTTGCATCCCGCGTTCTCCTAACAACCCTCGCTTTCTCACGTGTATCCAAGACGGACGTTGGACAATGTCGCACGTCTGGGTCAATTTGATCAGAAGACCGCCCAGTCCATGCCTTTTGCTGGTGTTGTCGAAAGCGACGCTAACATGTCTCGCGATCTTTCTCGATTCGTTCTTAACTGCTGTCACCGAACTCTCCAACGTGCATCCTGTGCTGTGCTGCATACTGCCAAGCTCGTTAGCTTCCTGAAGTGCGCGTTGATCGTACAAAACTTCTTCTCCGGCGGTCGCAAGCGTCTCGAAGGAAAATCGTCGCTCTGAACGAGCACGTTGTTTGTAATTTGCTCAACTGCGGTCTTGTTGTCCGATTGCTTCGAGTGCTCCTACGCGGCAAATCCGGTGCTGGTTGATGCACCGTGCACGCAAAGGGATGTCCTGATGCAGTGAACAGAGCGTTCGAAGTTTGACCACTCCAACATCAAGAAGCGGATTTGCACGAGCCAACAGACTAGGTCCATGTCGGCGGCATCGTACCCAAGTTGGCACTCTCAAGACAGATCCTTGAAAAACCACAAAGGGAAGATACAAAGTGTCTGAGCACCCTACATACAACTAACTCCTTTTGTCCATGCTTCCAGCAGAAACTTGACCGGGTACCAGGAGCTTCGTGCTGTCGCAAAAAAAGTTAAGTATGGTCGCGGATGTCAAAGGACGCCGAGTCAACCCCCATGCGCATGCACAGCAAGTTTTTCCAAGGCTGATAAGCAAGGGATGTTGTCAAGTCCTACGAAGGCTGTACTGCCGAGCTGCTTCATCCGTCTTGTGCCAGGACAAAGACTCGAATTCGTAGTAGACCTTACTCTTCACTCCGTACTGCCTGTTGCTGCAAACCTCTAACTCAGAGCATGTCCGTAAACGTTCACCAAATCATGTCTCTCACGCACAACACACACGACACAGCGACAGTCCCAACATCACGCTGCAGAGCCTCTGTTCCGCATCATCAAACGTGATCATGGCTATATCCCCTTCAATACAAACGTTGCTCAAAGCACAAAGATGGATTTAGCCCGCGCACAAGCAGGTTCATATCGGAAGACTCCAAGCGGAGCTGCCGCTCTTCATCTAGGCACAGTTTCCACAACACTGGAAGCAACAAACTCAAATAAAAATCCCAAACCGAGGAGCCGGATCGTCCTCCCGAACCTTGCCATCCTTCATCGTCACCTGGCGCTGAAACGTAGCGAGGCTTGCAAAGAACGACACTTCGAGACCTGTCCCGTCATGCTCCAGATCAGACGGCACATCCCTCAAAAGCAGTTCCGCTTCGGGTGCTGCTGCCGGATCTGAGAATGGAGATTCTACACGACCATGCCGCGAAAAGGTCACGACGAGGCCTTCTGGATGATCTGAGCCTCGGGCGGCAGTACAGATATTTTTCGCGGCTTGCATTGCACGACGGCATGAGTGAAGGAAGCATTTTGGCAACAATGCTAGCCCAAAAAGTGTTGCAGCTCAGCACAACCCGCGACTTTGACAAAAGCAGCGAAGGGGCCAGCCATATTCGACTGCGAGGGTTTACATCATCCCCTCGCGCAGTCAAAGTGTGTTTCAATTGTAGCATCAGCACTTGCCAGGGCGTTCGAGCCTTCTGCAAGAACCGGGATGACCATCAAGTCTAAGTCCATGTTCTCTGTCACCCTCGTGCAGGACTCCGTCGCCAGGAACTTTGCCTGGCCAAGCAATGCTGGGACGCACAGCTACATCGGACTACAGACTGATATCTCAAGAGTTTGTGATACAAGCAAGCCCTTCCTTGAGCTTCTTGACATTCAATCCCACCGGAGGCTCCGTCCACCGGTTGGTGTAGTGGCGGGCCTCTCCCAAAGCAATGTGCAGATTTGTGTGCGCGTGCTGCTGAGCCAGCACGCAACAAGCACGAGATGCGGCCTTGCCCATGAAAGCTTTGATGTCTTTGGCCTTGGTCTCCTCTTCCGCTTTCTTGGACCAGATCTCCATACACATCTTGGCCTGCCAGGAGACATTCAATGGCAGCTTGCCCAGCAGCTGGGGAACCCTATGGCTGGTTGATGAGGGCAGAACTTTGCAAACCATGCTGTCAGGATGCGAGGTTGTCCACGATCTTCTGCAAGACCCGGGAATCGCACTCCTCCCTCCCATCCTTCTCTCCTTGCTCATCGAACTTGAAGACTCGCTTCAGCTGCCGCGCTAAGGCAGGGAGAAGCTCCTCCAGCTCCTCCAGGGGGGGGATGTGCTGCATGCTGACAGACGCTGGTTGAGGAAGAATGCACATTAGCGGCGAGTTCAAGGATCTAAGGAAGCTGATCCCAATGCAGATGGCAGGAGTGTTGGAGTTAAATTCCGGCAGGTTCCGCTGCTGGTGCATGTACACACACGCATACATGTAGGTATGTATATATATATACACACATATGCACGCACATAGGTTGCACAAGATGCACAAGTTGAGAAGCCATGCTGTGTCTACGAGGCTGCCCCCGAGCGCGGGTGCCGTCGATGTGCAAGAATTAATCAAGCGAACCGAGCACTTGTATTGCTATCATGGAGACCTCCCTTCAAACTACCCGGTCACTGCCGTCCTTGCTTGGGGTCCGTGCTGATACCAGCTGCTTCCGCTGCCAGTCTACAAACTCCTCGAAAGTGATCCCCTTGCTGTTGTCTGCGTCCACATGCCCAAAGGCGCGCTTGGGTGAGTTGTCGAAGACGGAGAGGCTCGTTGAGCCGCTTTCCTTCCCCAGCTGCTTCTTGAACTGGTCTTCTAGTGGGGCTGCCGTCTCACTCCGGAGGCCCAAGCAGTTTTGAAGGATGGTCTGACATTGTACAAACTCCTCCATTGAGACCAGGCCATCCCCATTCTGGTCATAGACATCATACAGAGGCCGGACAGCGGCCTCGAGGCTAAAATACTCGAGGCCCTGTGATCCCATGCGCACCGTCGCACAAGGCTGTTGTAGCCACTCGAGAAACTCGTTGTACTCTATGAGGCCGTTGTTGTTCTTATCGGCCTCCCGGACATCGAGCTCTAACCTTCCTGAAGCTCTGAACGCGAGATGACCTCTGATGCATACTACTCGGAAATAGCAATCTTCATCCTGCCCACGGTACTGTGCTGGTCGCATGACTACTCCTGGTACACTACATAAGGGAAATAACCATCTGAAACATGCCCGCCATTCATTCATCGTACTAAGACTACTACTTCCTACTGATAACAGCAACGGCCTCGCTGATACACCGCTCGATCTCCTCCTCGGTGACAGCCTTACCGGCCACCTCACAGAAAAAACAGAAAAAACGAAGCACCAAAATCAGTTTTTGGCCTATAGAGTTTACCAACCTCCTTTATTGTCGGCCCTGCTCCATCCTCCTAAACTTCGGAACCCAAAGATGAAATAAGGGAGCCGGGTAGCAGGAGCCTTGCTGATTCAGTTTCCGCCACATCATAAGGCTTTAGTTTAAGTTGTAAAGGCCAATTTATGCAAGAGTCAACCAAGCACGTTTCCGTTCCTGTCCACCTTTCTGACATGTGGTGTTCCCTTCCGTTCGGGTTGCCGCCGGCAGAGAGCAAAGACGGAAACGGAAGCCGAAACCGGAAGCCCCGGAGGACCACAACAGCAAACGGAACCCGACACAGAAAGGCTGGAAAATCGAAAACCAAACCGGAAAAGGAGTATCCAGCACCAGCGGAGACAGAAAACAAACAGTAAAGACCGGTTGGGTTTCCAGAGGTGACAGGATTTCCGCTTCAGAGCCTGCACAAATCCGGAAGACGGCAGCAGGACAACGGAAAGCAGAAGCGAAATCAACGACGGAACTTTGGATGCAAGCCTGAACGGAACTGAGAAAACAAACTGCAAAGGGAATGGAAGTGAGAAGGGAAGGCCTTGGCCAATCGGAGAGCAGAACGGAAAAATCAAACCATGAGCGGACATGAAATGTGCCTTGTTCCCGACGTAAGCTGTAGGAGTGTTGCGCTTAGGGCTTACAGTATGGTTTCCGGCAATTCCATCCTTACGACCGATTAACTCGCCCCTCTGCTAAATCCATGGAAACCCTGCACATCCTAAAACCCTAGAGCCCCAAAATCAGAAAACGCGCAAACCTCAAACAAACCTAAAACCATAAATAAAAAAGACAGCAAAACCCGAATGCACTCAAAGTTCAAAATTCTACAGCCCTAAAGCACCAAAACCCTTAGCAATCTGAAAACAAGCTCAAAATCCTACAACCCTGAACTCAAAATCCTACAACCCTGAAGCCCCAAAACCTTGAAAACAACCTCAAAACCTAAAAGCCCTCAAACCTCAAAATCCTACAACCCTTAAGCCCCAAAACCCGGAAACCAAGGGAAAAAAAAAAAAAAAACTATCAATCTGAAGCCCTAAACCCACCTGCGAAAGGAGCCCTTGAAGCCGCTTCCGAGTGATCACCCCAGTGTTGTGCACATCCCACTTCTGGAAGATCTCCTTCACTGGTTCCCTGTTGGGGCTATATAAAAGATGATCGTTGTTAATCCTTATTGGGTTTTCTTATAACAAAATTTTAAATTGTATCCAACAAGGACCCAGTTCAGGGAGAAGGTCTTTGAGGGCAGGACTTCAGTATCTACGGTTTTTTGGGGCAGGCGTTAGGCTTTGAGACCGTAGGCTGTGGGGTTTCAAGGTTCAATATTCGGGGCACAAGCCACCGAGCCTGGGAAACCCCACGCCCCACCCCCACACACACACCTGCCGTCAAACAACTGTTATCATAAAATCCTTGTCGACCCAGCGACAACGCGAGGAACCACACCTGCTGCAAGCTCTGAGTCGGCTGTCGTGATTGACTTAGATGGAAAAAAGATAGCTTCGCCCGATTTAGGCAAGAGAGCCCCAAGGATAACTTCCTTACGAAGTCCCCTCCCCTCCACCAGTGACTCAAGAAGTGTTCCAGCAAGCAAAAGCCATACAGAGCTTGGGACCTTATTATAGCAACCAAACATTAAGAATTATTTCCAAGTACCCCTACGAAACATCCTTGGTCTTCGAGGACCAGGTCTTCTCCACAGCTTGGTCCGCCATGGCAGCGACGGGTCGGATCGGAAGTTCTGAGCTTCGGAGGGTGGGTCCATGTGTTGCCTGGCACCGCTGGGCTCTCGTCGATGAAACATGTAGCGTGCCGTTTAGGTTTGATGAAAGGTTGCTTTCCATGGCTTCAAGACCGAACAATGGCTGCGAGACAAGGGGGGAACCTGCAAGCACCGAGCCTTGCTGTTGCTTTCCGTGTGGTCCCGCTTCTGACTGCGAAAGCCCTGCGAACTTAAGGAAAGAGGAACAGCGGAAACCTTGGCACGGCGGAGTAGTGCCCGACTTGCTCGGCGAAGCCTTGCCCAACTCAGAAACCGAGGAAACGATAGTGACATCTCGACTTCAGTACTTAAAGGGTCATGGGACTTAGTACGTAGGGTTATAATTAGGGTAACTATACTTATAACCCCAGTTAAAGGACTTATAACCTTACTTACTAAGTCCCATGTTCCCTTAAGTAGCAGCATGGCAGCTCTGCCGGGGCGCGGGCATCTCACGAGCATAGGCTTCAAAGCCTTCGCCCTCACAAGCGCTGAATGCGCCGATGAACTCCTGTAGCCGAAAGCAATATCTCGCGTGCATGTTCAAGGACCAAAGACTCCAACCTCCATGGATGCCCCCACATCGGGATTTCTGCACATCGCACCATGTAAGGCACGCCTTCGGAGGCGAAAGCAGTCTCGCATCTCCGTTTCGGTTGCTGTGAGATCTCACCGGCAGCTCCAAGAATCGAGCAACTGCTGCTCCGACAGGTCGCTTCCCACCAGCGAGGCCTTCTGAAAGCTCTGGAAAACATGGGCTTGGGGTTTGGAGGTGGGGTCCCGAGTAAATGACTATATGACTATATCTATATATATATATATATGTATAACTTAATAAATGAATTTTGTTTGTATATAGAGAGAGAGAGTCTGTAGAGAGAAAGAGGGAGAGAGAGAGAAAGAGAAAAAGAGAGAGACCCGTCTGATTTCGACCCGGGCTCCGGGCCACTCCCCGCGCCAGGGATTCCTTCGAGAGCCGGGAACTCGAAGAGGGCACCCAGCGCCTAAGCCCAGCGAGAAGGGCGGCAGCGAGATTGAAAGAGATGGAGAAAGAGCGAGCGAGCGAGCGAGAGAGAGAGAGAGAGCGAGAAAGATGTATAGAGAAAGGGATGAGGGAGCTTGGGATAGGGGGCGCGGGGCCAGATCGGAAGTAGTTATGCGTCCATCTGTGTCCATGTATTTGCAGATCATAGTGTATCTGTGCACTTACGTGCACATAACCATATACATGTACTTTGACATGTTCATGTAGAGGTACATATACATACTATATGTATATACTGTATGTCCATAGTATATATTGGTATATTCAGGATCTTGTTGTCGATCGGCTAGGTTAAGATAAGATATTCTGTGACTAGAGTATTTTCTTGCGCAGGGTCTTCTGTTGCACAGGATCTTCAGCTAGACACGCGTTTCTTCTGTTGCACAGGATCTTCAGCTAGACACGCGTTTCGGTTCCCTAAACCCTAAACCCTAAACCCTAAACCCTAAACCCCTAGCCCGAGTCTGCGTTGGTCGTCAAGCAACAAGGAAAGCATGCCCACGCGTACCCGCCTGGATTCATGGTCAAGGTCGCTATGATGCCGCCTAACCCTGCACCATTGTATGGATCGTCTACCTGACTATGTGAACAACCTCTCCTGAATGGTTTAATCTGTGCATGCTCGCTTTTTTTGCGCACGTGAGCGGAAAGTCTGGTGGAATTCCGGAGGCCGGAAACATCCGGAAACCTCGGGCAATCTCCAGCACCTCTTGCAAGAGGAGGACAGGGTGAACCGCGACCCTAAACCCCACAAGCCCAAACTCCTACCAAAAATGATATAGAGCCGTAGAAACCCTGCAAACCTGCTAAATCCTAAACCCTACGCTTGAGAGCATTTGGGCAGCTTTGGCCTCGGTATCAATTTGGCAGGAGGCGCTCAGAGCTTAAATTCGCTTTCCATCCCGCGTGTTGTTGTCTCGATTGCCGCCAGACTGAGACAGAGGAAAGCAAATCAAGCCTTCTGCGAGCTGCCACGGATACATCTCACTTCTGAGGCGAGCACAAAAACGGTAGCTGCGAACAGGTAAAGCGCAACGACGATGAGAGCTCCGGCACCACCTGCAAGCACAGACTGCATGTGGCAGCCCCCGCATTCCTGCTTGCTCTCCGTCGCACCCGCCTATCACTGTGGCGGCATCATTCGGAGTTTCCGCTGCGGGTTTGGGCGGCGCTTCAATGATCGGCTTGGCAGCCTTCACAGCCAACTTGTTGTAGTCCTTCCGAGGCCGAACAGTAGGACAACCGAGAGCTTGTGGAAGCAGAGGGCAAACGCCTCGAAACCTTCTGTCACCGCCCATGCTGCCGGCACACCGAGCAGTGAGACAAGACTTCCTGATGGCAGAGGCTTGCGAACCTTCCTCCCACCGGCAAGCATTCCACTGCTCTCTGCATGTCGGCAGACCGGCCTGCGGCAGCTGTAGTCACCTGTTGACCACAGCTTTGCACCCCTACGCAGCTGCCCTGACCCGCCCAGCCTTCGGGATGAAAGCCAAACGAGTTGAAAGTCCAAGCACTAGAAGGAGAGCCACGGCAGCGCGCCTGTACCGCAAGAGCGGAAGCCTTCTTCCTCCAGAATTCCCCTCCCTGTGATCGCGCCTTCGGGCCATCCTCCCGAGCTGGTAAGCTACGTAAGCTATGCTTTCTAAGTTTGGATTCTGTAAATGGGCTGCGAGACGGTCACTTGGGAATCTGCCGGCTGCACATGCCATTAGATGCCGCTGAGGTACTGGAAAGCCGTGGTCAGGCGGAGACCCCGCTCGTGCAGCGCCGGTCTGATCCTGAAACTTTCCGATAGGGCACAGCGGATTAGAATGGCTCCGGGAGGCGATCGCGTGCGGCCGCCGACAACGACAAGCTCGCACTACTTCCCGCTCTTCTACCAACTTCCGAGCCTGCGCAGCGCGCTCCAGAGTGGGCCCCCAGCCTGCAAAACAACATTGAGAGCAGCGACGGCCAGACGGCAAACAGTAGCGCCCGGATGCGCTCGCAGCGATCAGAATTAGCCTTCCGCCGTCAAAGTGGCTCGAGCCGGCCCAGGCGGTCAATGTCCACAAGAATAACCACCAACATCATTAGGGTAGTCCTCTAAAATAGGGTCCCTTTTTGGGTCCCCAATATAGTACGGCACCCCTATAAAAAGGACACCAAAACAGACCCTCATTTAGAGAACTACCCATTACCATAAGTGTTGTGATTGCATTCCCAGTGATACCGCCACTACTAGTGCCACTCTCATCAGCGCTACTTTTGTGAAAAGTTCCACGTGCCTCGGTGACAGGCGCCTCAGTCCTCACCAGGGAAGATCTTGGCGGTGGAGGCCTGGAGCACGTCTGCGTAGACAACACTAGTTACAATGCCAGCGACGACGACGATGATGATAATTGCTATTGCAAACCCTTCACAAAACCATCAAAGAACCATTACGAATCGAAAAAGGTTAACAGAAACACTGCAAGCACCATATCGTTAGCGTGAGCGCCAACCTTCGCAATAGCTGCATTACTGATCACTTGGCATGGGTAGCAAACATAGAACAGGAAAAGTGGCAGTGAAAATGAAGGAATGAAAGGGGTACCACTCTGACCAATTCAGTAACAAGAACAAAAACAAACATTACTTGATATGAATCATTTTCAATTAGTTGCCGGGCGGTAGCATGGCGTCCAGTTGCTGTAGCGGTAATGCCGTGGGCTGGCACAAGCAACAGCAGCAGAAGCAGCTGCAGGAGCATGAGGAGCAATAGGAGAGGAGCAGTAGGAGCAGTACAGGTAGGAGCAGTAGGAGCAGTAGCTGCAGGAGCAGTTGGAGCAGTGGGAGCAGAGGGAGCAGTGGCAATAACACGAACTGTCATCGCGGTCGTCGCAGTGGCAGGCGGAGAGGCATAGTGGAAGTTATGGCGCCGTGGTCGTGGTGGTACTGGGAGCAGCAGCAAGAGCAGTAGCAACAGTACACCATTGAAATTATGTTGAAGAAAGTGTTGTCTAATGACATCAACACACCCCAACGATGCATGAAACTGGCCGGGAACACTCCGGAGGCTGCAGAATCTTGCTGACCTTGTTCGGCCCGTTGCCGCGACTTGAAGACGTGGGGCGAGCGATGAAACTCGAAGGCAATCCAAGAGCGGTGCTAGCTTGGCGATCTGCACCGTCCCGTCAGCTTCACAGACTTGTTGCCTCAGCACCTGGAAGTCAGACCAGATGTGAACTCCGATAAGGCTCGGTGCACAAGCCTTGCCTGGAGTGCCACGTCTGGCAGTGTTGGGCTGTAGGAGCGTAATGCCTGGGCTCAAAAGCGAAGGCATGTGCCTCTGCATTAGCAGAATCAATGTCGCCTTCGCGAAAGCCGCAGGATCCAGCATGCCAGTCTGCCTGGATCCGACACTCCACATCTACACGCCTCATCCTCTCAAGAAACTGCTCTTCGTCTCAGGGTTGAGCGTGCTGTCAAAAGCTGCGAGTTGCTGCCGCACCGCTTGTTGCAAGGCTTGGCTTCCTCTTGGCCTGCACACGCGAGCATGCTTGGAACGGCTCGGTCACGCTTTTGGAAGCTCGATCTGAGTCTGGCACGCAGCCGGTGCTCTCAATGCAGCCACCTGGCTCAGACTCAGACAGGCCTACAGCCTATGTTCCAAAACGCTGCCCTGCCCCTGACTGCCTCAGATATGGCAGCCCAAAGTGCCGACGTCAGATCTGAAGGCGCCTGCGCAGCCCACGCAAGGAGGGGCGAATAACTTGACATTGAACTGAATTAACTGAATGGCATGTAAACTCCACAGTCTCTGCTCCTGGATTTGCGTATCCGGCGTGGCGCCGGCCTGGCAGAGCAAGGAAGACCCTACAGCGCACCGATGCACACCGGCAAAAAAGTTCACTCACTGTGTGCTCGGCCTGCATGGCAGGCGCAAGGGCTGCCAAGGACCTTTCGGAGCAGAAAAGCACTTTCTGACGCCAAAGCTCCATGCAAGTCGGTTCCAGCTTGGCTGTCAGGCACATTCGGACTGAGACTATCGCCCTGGCTGCAAGCCCAACTGGAACTCTTCGCGCGTGACGCTGCCATCCCCATCCTCTCAAAAAGTGAGCTTCGGGGATTAAACACTGAAGCCCGAAGCATCGGAAGGGTCCGAGGTCTGCTGATTGTTTCTTCTACATTGGAGCTGCTGACATATTGCTTTGGGCATGCACATTGCTCTTGACACTTTCGCTCGTCTCTCATCCGTCATACGAGTGGCTTCTTCTGAACCGAATGCAGTTGATGCCAGCCAGTCTTCTCCTAGCTCTGATACTTTTCACTAAGCCACTAAGCCCTGTCGCTTGAACCCTCAACACACTGAACTGCGCTTCCCCACCGGTTGATATACCAGGTCATGCCTGCACCCAATGGCAAGGATGGGATCGACAGCGACTGAAGCAAGGACCAATACAAATTCTGGAGATGTTGATGCTGATGATGACGATGACGAAGAAGATAGGGACAAGCATGAGAATAGCTAGAGTCATTAGTTGCGGCCATCGAAAGTTGTGATCTGGCGAGGGTTTATCGCAATCACAGGATTAGTCGCTAGTCTTTCCGCCACAAGCACACTACTATAACTGCACTTACAGCCATGCAGAGACAGCCGAGCTCTGCAACGAGGCCTTGTCAAACGTTCGCCAGAGAAGCTCGAGTTGTTGGTGGGTGATGCTCGGCCTCGTCGTAGTGTTCATGGCTTGCTGCGTGAGAAGAAGCCGCGCGAGAACAGAGCAGCCGGCTCGGCGATTCTGAAGAAGTCGGCAAAGTCCTTCGATTGGACAGTGCTCCTGGACAGAGACATCGCCGGAGGCGTTGCCCGCTCTGCTTTGTTTAGTAAGGTCTTTGTCACAAGCCATGCGATGGAGAGATCCCGCTTAGTTGCAGCTCCTCGACCCTGCGAGTGCATCGAATAGCTCCATCACCGACCTGCCATAATTACTCACTGAACCCTGTCGCCTGAACCCTCAACACGCTGAAATACGCATCCTTTCAACTGGTTGATGTATCAGGTCATTCCTACATCCTAGAGATTCCTAGAGCCTACCAATCGCCAGGACTGCAGCAAGGACCAACAGAAATTCTGGAGATGTAGATGATGATGTTGATGATGTTGATGATGATGATGATGATGATGATGATGGGGACAAACATATCAAACATGAGAAGTGCTAGAGTCAGTAGTTGGGCCATCGAAAGTCTTGATCTGGCTTGCAAGGGCTACTCACTATCACAATCACAGATTATTAAATTATGAGTCTTATTGTGAGAGTAACGAGCACAGCAGTGCCAGCTGCATTAACAAGCCGGGTTCGCTTTCCCTCGCGCATGAGGGCTGCGGCTACGCGAGAGCAGACGTCCTCTCGTCTACAGTCACATCGGCATACGTGCACCCTTGCCTAGAAGCGACAGCAAGTTCAACCGCATGGTGTGTTTCGCCTGTGTTTCTTCTGTGCATCCGCAAAGCTCCTGCGCTGCTTCCTCAGCCGACTTGCTGACCGTGCCCAAAGCGCGATGGAACTCTTCTCTGGAGACACCGCCGTCCTGAGACGCCAATTTTAAGGTCAGGCCCTGAGCTTACGGCATCTGATTCGAAGGACCCTGAGTCTGAGCCAGCTTCTCCATTTTTGTCGAAGTGTTGCCACAGCTCTTGCAGCTGGCTCTCCTCCCATCCATGCGTGCGTCCGATCGCGACAGGTTTTCCGCTTTCATGCTTCTCAATTCGTCACAGCCTTTCAGGTTTCTCCGCAAAGTCACTAAGCCCAAGGCTGCCAGATCCGGCAGCAGCTGAGCAAAGAGAGCGTGGAAATCAGACCACGTCACGTCTTGGCGGCCACTGGCCTAAGGCACTGAGATGCACTGAGTCTGCTCACCCCTAGATCTGGAAGCTTCGGGAAGTGGAATCCGACGACAACACTGGGACTTCAGCCAAGGCATCGAACAGCTGATCCTTCACGGGATGCGCAACTTGCTTTTCACACCCAAAGCAGCCCAAAGGCAACAGTCCTGGGTCTTCCCTTCTCTGCGCAGCATGGCAGTGACCATTGAGCAGACTTCCTCGGAAGGAGGGTTCATAACATCCAAAAATCGCGACGCCTGCCTTCTGCACGTAGACAGTTCTTTTTTGTACAGGATGCAAGCGAGTAGTCAGACATTGAGACTATTGGTACACAACGCGAACAACATCTGTGGAAGTGCCGGAAAATCGCGTCGTTTTGAGGGCTCTGCTGAGTCTCAGCTGAGCAGAGGCAAGTCAGCCTAGGATGGCTTCGGTCCCGTGTAAAGCATCGACATCTTTCCACCCCGCGAGTTTGGCAGAGGGGTCCCCTCAATCGCTGCGCCATAGAGCGCGGCAGCAATATTCTGCCAGGTGTTCGTTGTCACCCTGTCATCATATGGCGGGCCGGCCTCGACGATCAAGGACTTGACATGGTCCGGGTTCATCCAGCGTGCGTCGCCGAGCTCGTGCGGGTCGATGGAGATTGTCTCCTCGACTGCCTGCAGCTTGACAATCACATAGATGTCATCCTGCCCGAATCTATATCCGTGGCTATGGCGTACACTCACCAGATTCAGGAACTTGGCCGTAATCCCAGTCTCCTCCCGCACTTCTCGCACCACGGTCTCTGCGAAATCCTCGCTGGGATCCGCCAATCCACCGGGCAGCTTCCAGGATCCTTGAAACTGTGGAATTGGAGAAATCCTCTCCTGCACCATGAGCACCTCGCCTTTGCTGTTCAGAACCACACCCCCGACGCCTACCTGGGTGAAACCATACTTTGGCAAAGTGCTGGGCCCTTCCCCCAACCAGCGTGTCATCAGCACGTAGTCGGCTTTAGCATGATGAAACTCAAAACCCTCTGCTGCCGCAGGACCCACACAGGCAGCTGCATCCAGTGGCAGCTTTAGCCAGATACCCTGCTTTCCTGCCGTGCTCCAGGCTTGCAGGGATTGCCGCAGCTCGGAGGCAAAGGCGCTGACAGGGCTGTCCTTCTGGAAACCCAAGACCTCTGCCTCCACTCCTCCGTAGCGGTCTTCCTTGGCGACCAAGACCTTCGTGGCCTCCGTCGCCTCCGCCTCCGTCGCTTCTGCACTCTCACGAATGCACTCCGCAAGGAGATCCAAGGCGAGCTTGGTAAAGCCCCACATGTTCTCTTCCCGCTCGTTGGTCTCAGACTCGACGAAGAGGCCCTTTTCAACAGGGCCTGAGACGAAGATGGCCGTGAAGCCTTTTGTTACATCTGGAAAAGTGAAAGTTGGGCCACATGCCCCGCTTTCGCAAATGCACCAAGTCGACCCGACTTCTTGGCGCTTGTGTCTCGCCACACGCTGTGTCCATTGCCGCTTGGACTCCTTGTAAGACGGCCCATCCGTCGGCCTAGGCATGGACAGATCCAGGCTGCCAAGAACGGCCTTTGCTTTGTCTTTGCCGTACGTCACTGCACCACAGGTAGTGTAAGAAGATGCCCCGGGCAACGACTGAAGCGAAGCCTGAATGAGACCAGCGGTAGTGCTCTCAAAAATGGTCACATTCTGCTTCGCCCCTTTCAGTGCCGCGGCGGCTTCTGCTCCCACCTCGCTCAACGAACCTAAGCGCCTGGAACTAAGGACCACGGACCGAAAAAGCGGGTCCATAGCTGCAAAGGTGAAGGGATCAGCCAAACATACCAGTGTCAAGATCGTACACTTGGGATAGCGAGTGCGCACTCGCATGAAAAGCTACGCAAGCTCAGCTACGCTTGCTGATACGAGCCATCCCAGTTCATCCACTCGCCATGCACATAGCAGCACATGCAGCATGAGGCTTGTCTCACAACTTGGCTTGGCCAGCCGACC
Source organism: Symbiodinium sp. CCMP2456 (assembly GCA_905221635.1). NCBI lineage: Eukaryota > Dinophyceae > Suessiales > Symbiodiniaceae > Symbiodinium > Symbiodinium sp. CCMP2456. The sequence goes on along the minus strand of CAJNDV010033616.1, from coordinate 10,183 downwards.
TCTGAGACGTTCGTTTTGGTGCTGCCAGCTTTTGCCGAAGCCTGTGTGGGATTATGCATTCAATCCTTCCAACCCATCTTGAGAACCCTCCGGAGTGCCTCAACGTTGGCCAGCTGCTTCTTGAATTCCTGCAGAGTCTCTTGGTGCTTTATGCTTCAACCCACCTCTCTCACGACGTCTTCACGACTTTCGGCCCGCGCACGCCCGTCCTCCCGAGAGATGCCACCATCCGCATCCGTGTCGAAAGTAACCCAGAGCCTTACCGAAGCCGGGTTCACGTGCAAAAAACTGTTGGCAGTGGTGGACTCGCTGCTCCAAGGAGCTGTTGTAGCTGACCTTCTGACAGCGACGGCCTCAAATGCCGATGCTGCTTCTAGTATCTTCTAGCCTGCATACTGCTCACCTCTTCGAACTCACATTGCCCCTCTAGTAAGAGGGCCGAGCTCCAGCTGTGCGAAGAGCGCGCGGAAGTCGGGCCAACGAACTTCTGTTCCACCGGCGGCCTGTGAAGCTGTGGGCAGGAGCCGCGGAGGGGACAGCAACAGAGCGACTGCCGGCTGAACTTGGGCCATGACCAAGGCATCGAACAGCGCGTCCGACGTCTGCCCCTGCACACCGAAACCCTCTCAAGATGTCGAGAGGCATGCACGCCACCGATCCTTGATCCTGACCCTTGCTTGAAGTGGTGACTTGTTGACTTGTTTCGCAGCTGCTCAGGCAGGGTTGCCCTTTTCGGCACCGGCAGGGACCAGCTGCAGTGAGCGCCTCGATAAGGGAGAGCTGGCAGAGAAGAAAACCTTCCGGACTCCAAAGATAGCTCTGATCGCCATCATGATATTCAGGCTCCACCAAACTTGGACCGCACTGATGTTTCGGCGGGCCAGGAGGAGCATGACGACAACTGCGGCAGCACCTGCGTAGGAGGTGCACTTGGCCGTCCAAACATACTCTCCAAGACCGTAGAGAACTCCGTCAGCCACCCACATCACACCGTAGATGAGCAGCATGGCCATTGCCGGTGGAACCAGCGTGGCAAACGCCGCTGTCACTGTCTGGTCCCTAACAAGAACACTCGCAATGAAATCGTGGCCGAGCCAAAGGCTCAGAGCTGCGAAGCTAGCCACGACCATACCCAAGCGGATTGCGTGGACGGCGGTCTTGCGGGCACGCTGGGGGTCGCCACGGACAACGTCGGCACTGACCAAAACCTGTGCTGCAAGCTGGAAGCCGTACAGCAAGTACAGCAGCATCAGGAATGTTTTCGTCATGCAGGTGTGTGCCGCCAAAGGTGCCTTGGTTGGAGACTAGGGCTAGACAGAGGGGCAAAAGCGGGGAAGGTGCAAAACCAGCGGTGGTGGAAACCCTCCAAAGACTGCAGAATGTTAGATCGGAGGTGCCACACCAATCTTTGTGATGATGGCACAAGCTACAAGCCATGTTGTGAGCGATGAAAACGTTCGCACAGACATTGCGGCATTTGCCTTTAGCAAAGCCATCCAATTCTTCTGACTGCTGGCGCTCTGGTTCGGGCTAGGCTTTCCAAGGAAAGCCGATGCAAAGACCTGCCCTGGAGGTGGCAACCACGGCTCTCCGCTGGACGGCCTGCGAGCGACCAGGATCCAAGCAGCAACAGCGGACACATAGCAGGCTGCCGTCGTTGCCCACGCAGCCCTGGCGCGAACAATGCACAAAGGACAGCATGACGGACCCAAGCGGCAACACATGCCAGTGGGCGCCCGGCAGTGCCGCCGTGCAAAGTCGCAACGCCGATTGGTGTCAGCACCGCATTGAGCCCGGCGCCCAGCAGGACCAGGCGCAGCACTGCGGTGGTGTCGCGGAAGGCACCCGAAAGCGCCGCCTGAAGAACGATCAATGTGAGCAGCCCCGGTGCACCGCACAGCCGCGGGACCTCGGACCGAGGGAAGTCATCGGATCTCCTCATCTTCCCCTAGTACGCCGTGATTTGATGATGTGTGGCGTAAAGAAACCCATGAGGCACCGGCAAGATAGGCCTTGGCAGGCTCAAGCCTTGGCTGTGTCCCTTCTGAGACAACTCGAGGCCCCCTTACAGTAAACGGGCCAAGTGACAAAGGCGATGAGGCTTCAACCGATGACAATCTTAAGAGGCAAGTCGAAAGCGCGGATCCGAGAAGGGCCTTAGCCGCCATCTACTCAATGTACTCGGCTCGATGCTCAGATCCTGAAGTTATGTGAATATCGTGGGGAAAGAAAGAAAACAGAACACTTGAAAAGGAGCAACAGCCATTACGGAAGGCAGCCAGGCTACAACGGCAAGCCCGATTCTCCAGCAGAAGCACAATGCCTGCAAGCAAGGGCGGGGAAGCCAAGACAAAGCTGTTTGGCATTTTTACTACAGATGTGCGTGCAGGATTCGCATCCCCTCTGCTTCAAGCTGCCCTTGCCTGCGACAGGGTTTCCTGCACCTCTTTGGGTCGACCAGCAGCTGCTGACTCCGAAGTCAGCGAGCGCACGGGTACTTGAACGGTCTTCAGGATGTCGAACATCCAATCCTGCAAGGCAGAGTCGCTGGCCCTAGACTTCGTCGCTGCACCGCTGGCATACACTGGCATGATTGTCCTCGACATTCAGAGCAGGGCCCAAAGCGGCCAGGGAGAGCATTCCGAGGCATCGCGACACCCAGTACGTATCTAGAAGCGAAAGCAGGGGGTCGATTGATGCTCCCAACACAGCTGGCCACGCCAAACTGAAGATCTGCCGGGTCGGCTTCGCCTGCTCGGATGCTTCAATTTCCCATGTGCTACAGCACTAGGGAGACGGGGAGACTTCAGACCAGCTCGTCTTTGGCCCTGTCGCCTCAAGGCCACCGTCCTTGGCGGCTCCGATCTTTGCCTTGCCCCTGAGTCTGCTTGGCAGAGGCGGAACCGAGCGTCGAGGCTGCAACCTCAGCTTCGGATCGGGAGTTGAAAAATCTCAACGAGGTTTCGGGAAGTGTCTGTGATCAGCGCACTCCCGAAAAGTGCCCTGCTTGAGGTTCCAAGGGCTTCTTCCTCCCTCCCGGATGCGGCGGCTCTCACCTACAGCATCCTACGACTTGAAGCAGCCTTCGCGCTTCGTCACTCATGATAGGAGCTGGATGCCAGCTCACGTTAGAGGCAAACCTGCGATTATTGTCGGTGGCATGTATGACTTCTGGCTGGTTTTCCTCTCGGCCTCATTCTTTTCTGTTGACAGACAAAGGGGTGGCCGGAGCTCCAGGTGCAGAGGTAAATGACAGTATGGAATATGCAGAAACCACTGGCAGCATGGATTACAACCAAGACGTCGCACTGGCCGTCACATCAGGAAGCTAACTGAGCTGACTGTACTGAGGGTCCGTCAGTCTTTGGTTGGCAGGCCCGATAGGTCTCCAAGCATGAGCAGGCGCCAGCATGGCTCAGCATGACCCGAAGGCGCAACCCAGAAGCTCCAGAAATGTGCTGACGGCACATGAAATTCCAAGCGTCAAAAGCACAAGGCACCTTATGTGAACTTATGCGCACCATTACTCTCCCCGCGGCACAATGGCTAGAATGGCTATACTACACCCAGGAGCAGCGCAGCGGCGCAGCATAATACCACAACCCGGCCTTCCTTTGCAAGGCGTCGCTGACACGCCAACAGATGTCCTGCAGTGTGACATGGCAGTTGCATTAAACTTCTCGAAGAGGAAGGGAGCTCTGCTGCAGAAGTCCTTCAGCGACGGCGCCGGGCGAGCCTGGCCAGCATGCCTACACTGTCCACATAGGGCGATACCTGCCTCCTCAGGCCTAAGTTTCTATTCCAGAAGGCCCGAATCACGCAAGCTCGCACAGCTTGAATCTGTTGCGCGCAGCATGTGCAAGTATCCATGGCTTGCATGTTCGGCATTCGTGCTTCAAGAGTTCGGCTGTCGAGTCTTCTACGAATCAGCGATCTGCTGCAGAGGTTGCAGAACATATGACCAAACGACGAGCTCCACACCGAGTGTCACATGCATGCTGCGACTTCAACAGGCACACATCTCAGGCGAATAATGACGAGCTTGCTCGGATCTCTCTGAAATCCACTACCAGTACCGCTGCTGAATGCAAGTTCATCCGAGATGATGTCATATAGCAAAAGTAGTGTCTCCAAGGAAATCTTTCCGCCAGGCCTCGGACGAGGATGGCTGTGTGACACCCGTTGTGGCCGAAGCCTGCGTATGGTCTGAATGCCAAGTCTGAAATTCAGAACCAAACCGGGCCGGAAAGCCTGCACGTTCGCAAGCTGCTTCTTGAACTCCTGCGACAGGTGCCAAGGTTGCAACACGTGGGAAGCGGCCTCCCTGGCCTCTACTACAAAGTTGCACTGCACTAGCATCGCAACTGCACAAAGCAGATTACCGCTGAAAGCAAATCCTCGCGGGAAATGCCACCGTCGGCATTGGTATCGAAGGTGACCCACAGCCTCGTCGGCGTACGAAGAGCCCATGGAAGCTGCTCGTGCACAAGCTGCGGTCGGAGAGGTGGTGCTGCCACCGCTTGCAGCGATACTCTACTCCGAGGTGCGAGCTGCTGTAGCTGCCCCTCCCCCAAAGAAGGCCTCATCGGTTCATGCTGCTTCTCAAGCGATTCATTCGAATTGCCCCGAAGAGGACAGTGCTCAAGCTGCGCGAAGAGGGCCCGGAAGTCCGGCCAGCGAACTTCTTGTCCACCGGCGGCCTATGGCCAAGAGGCGATTTTGCCATCAACTAGATACGACAGGGCAACTGGCATCTAAAATAGTCTGAAATTGGGCCGTGGCCAAGGCGTCGAACAGCGCATCCGGCGTCTGACCCTGCGCTGAAAGACTTGCGAGGTTGCAAGGGATGAGTTCTCCGCTGCGGGCGGTAGCAAGCAAGCCGAACGCCTTACGGCGAAGTGCATCGCTGACGCGTGCACAGATTTCCTGCGGAGCGAAATGAAGGCTTCGCAACAAATTCCAACCGGAGAGGGCAGGGCCTGCAGAGAGCCTGCCGCGCGAGCCTGCCAATGTGCTTAAGGGGAGATTCAAAGATGCTGAGCTTCGTGGGTGTTAGCCTCTGGCCCGACTTGGTTCGATTCGGCTTCGAGGCAGCAGCTTCAACGAACTGGGAAACTTGCGATCTCTGACATCCCGTTTGCAAATAAGCAAGCTGTTGCACAGAGAAGGGGCATCGACCCGAAGAGCATGTTTGACACCATGAGGCTGAGTGCAAGGCCAGTGGCGGATGCTTTTTGCTGCCATGTGCAGATGGCGTCGGTTTGAATGTCGAGATTTTTGGCTTTGCCTCTTCTCTACAAACTAAATGTCTTAGCGATCTCGTTCTAAGGATCAGTCGTCAGCAGCTCGACCTTGAGAGGTCTCTATCCTAACTTGTTGACGGCCCATTCCTTTGAATGAGCACTCGTCACTATGCTACATGCTCCACCTTGAGAGGTGGCGATCGTGCTACACAGTGGTCTTCTGTGGAGTCAGAACCAGAACAGTAACACCATGTGGTTCAACATCCATCGAAACAGATCCACTCATAATGCCCAAGTCCTTCTGATCTGTTGCAGAATACACTGAGACGTTGGTTTCTGGACTGAGCCATAGTGTCTCCCACGCCACCGAAATAGATTCTGTTGTGTAGAATATGTTGTGCTCATTGTAGGCCCCGGCGACATTGACCAGTGCCACAGCCACGGCACCCTCGGCAAGGGGCTTCACCCACACATCTGTGTGGTAACAATCGGAGATGGGGCAAAAATTCTTCTGCTTCCGGACGGCGAGGCGGGCGGCTATGCCCAACGGGTCCTGATTGATCTTTAGGATCGCTGGGTTCCTCATGATCTCGGTTACCCACACCTTGCTAGGCTTTGCAACGTCATAGCCAAGGATTAAGGGGGAACTCCACATTGACCACATCGCATGCTCGGTTGCTGCCTCCCTTCTTGTCAAATTGGACGCCGGGAAAGTGTCCCTGTTGTACAGGAAGCCATCAACTCCCCCTTCCAGCATGTCTGCGAAAGCATACGCGCCAGGTCTCGTTGAAGCTGGAATTGCTAGCACCTGAGCATAATACTCATATATCTCTTCGACGCGGTGCCACTGCGGAAAGTTGTCCCACAGCATTCGAAAAGAGTTTGCGATTTGTGGCGCGAACGAAAGCGTGTCATCCTCGCCCCAGTCACAAATCTCCAAGTACATTGTCCGGCCCGAGCTGTTTAATGCCGCGCTGAAGTTTTGGTAGCCTTCCACCCGGCCAGACACTTGATAGAAGGATGGTGGATACTTGCCTCATGATGCAGCCACCCCAAAACAGCAAACATGATATCCTGGACAACACCCCGAACATCCCCCCGAACCGGAAGAAAAAGCATGAGACCGGAACAGTCCCAGTTGCCGCTTTCAGGGTAGTCGATGCCAGCAACGATCCGCGCAAACTCCGGTAGGTCCCCAACATCCAGCCCTGGCGCAAAGAATAGTTCCCCAGGCCAGCCGCACCGATCCACTTTGACGTAATCCACATCCCAAGATGCAAAGGTCGCTGCATCGATCTGGATGTGGCCCATGATCCCAGGTTGGCCTCCACCACATGTCTTCTCTCCAACACTGGTATAGATACCGAACTTGAACCCAAGGCCATGCAGCTGTTCTGCAAGCCACTTGATGCCGTTTGGAAACTTTGCCGGATCGGCCTGCAGTCGCCCGTCTTGATCTCTATCGGGGCTACCCCAGCCGTCATCGATGATGATGTATTCGAAACCACTATCCAGCAGCCCGGAACTCTTCATCGCCCGAGCGACGCTCAGGACTTTGGTTTCATTAACATCCAAGTTAAACTGGTTCCAAGAATTCCAACCAAGAGCCGGCGACCTCACCCCGTTGTCATACGTCTTCTTCATGGGGGCCTGCCACGCGGCCTGAGTCTTTGCAGCATCCGCATAGCTAATGACCGGAATTGTGGCTGGCGTTGGAAACATTGGCGAATGCTCCGAGATGAAGCTGCAGTTCTTGCTTTTTGAGCACCCCTCGTGCGCTTGCAAGGCATCGTTCAAGATAGACTCGTGCTCCGCTTTCAGAGACTCATTGGTCGTTCTGAGAGTGGTGCCCAGGGAGCCCTTATGCACCTCTCGGTGCTGCATCAGGCTTACCTCCGGGGTGCAGTTGTCTTCTGCACCAAACACACCAAGAAGCAAGGGCAGCAAGAAGTGCAGCATGCACCATGGCATCATTGATTCGATAGGTCAGTCAGTAAGGTGCTTGAACCGTCTTCCCCAAAAGGGGCTGCAACCGAACACAGCTTCGGATCTCTGCTCTTATTTGGACATCGCTTCTTCCTTTGAAAACTTCCTGGGGAACTTTGAGAGCTGAAAACCTGGAACTAGGGGAGGCCTAAGCCTAAGGCTTCCTTCGCCTTTCGTTGGACTCTGCCGGACACGCATTGCGCCAGCGCTCGCGTGAAAGACCACAGTTTGCAGAAAGGGTCAGTCGAGATCGGCACTCATCCGAGGAATGTTCTCTGCGCGGTTATGGCCATGAGGCCCATGACATCACCTCTTGCAACGAGCCTGCGACTGCGAGTAGCACGGCTGCGTAACTCCGGCGCTTGCGGATGCCTCTACATCGCTTGCAACCAACAAAACAACTTCTGCGGAAAAGGTGAGCAAAACGCCTGCACGTTCGCCAGCTGCTTCTTGAACTCCTGCGAGCTGTCTCAAAGCTGCAGAGCTTCAGCTGCCGAGTTGAGGTGTTTCAACACTTTGTGTATGTATGTATGTATGTATGTATGTATGTATGTATGTATGTATGTATGTATGTATGCATGTTATGCAATGCAATGCAATGCAATGCAATGCAATGCAATGCAATGTAATGTAATGTAGTGTAGTGTAGTGGTATGTTATGTTATGTTATGTTACGTTACGTTACGTTACGTTACGTTACGTGATGTTATGTTATGTTATCTTATGTTATGTTATGTTATGTTATGTTATGTTCTGGTATGTTATGCTATGTTATGTTATATTATGTTATGTTATGTTATGTTATGTTATGTTATGTTATGTTATGTTCTGGTATGTATGTATGTATGTATGTATGTATGTATGTATGTATTATCTTTATATATCCCTCTGAAGCGCTGTCAGCCAGTCTGGAACAGGGATATACTTTCTGGGCTTCTTCGCTCTCGCTGTGCAGGACTTTGAACACCTTGATTCCCTGCAATTACTACGACCTGGTGTTGATCGCTGTTTTTGTGTAGAATCGGCGGGGGGAGGGGGGGCCGTGTTTCTGGCACAGGCAAGGCCGACATCGTAAACATCATGAACACTATGACTAGCGGCATCATAACATAAACACAAATGCGACGTCATATCTTGAACACAGTGAAGACACAAGCCCTAGTCCTAAATTTTAAAATCCTCAAACCTGCAACCCTGGATGCGAAAATGCGAAAGGATGCCAGTGATGTCCTGTGCCGAAAGGCTAGACCTTAACAAAACCATATCAAGCCTCTTATAAACCCTTTACATCCCTTATAACCCGACGCAGCATTATTACCACCATGATACAAGCTTTTCAACCATGTAAAGCCATGTAAAGCCCCCTACCATGCACCACAAAACATTGGCCTTCCCCTAAAGCTGCAAAACCAAAACAAAGGATTTAGGTGCTTGTTCGTCGGCATCTCCAGTTGTTTAAGGGGTTTAGGCTGTTTAGGGTTTGAAGTGTTTTGGGGCTTAGAGCGTCTGGTAATCCGGGTTTGAAGTTCACGCATGTTCACACTAGCAGTCGTAATAATCGTACTCGCTACCTTCCAAAAGAATGCAGTAAAAAAGAATATCTCAAGAATCTTACGAATACTTTGCCACTAAGCTACTATTGGAGAAAGGCTGCTACTAGCAGTAGTGATGACTTCACGCCCCACTTCCTAAACATGACAATAGACACAGCAATCTTCGTTGTTCACACCGAAACTGAGCAAACCTCAACAAACGATCTACAGACCAAATACAGTCTGGCGCGCAACCATAGTAGTAGCAGTACTAGTCCAGCTCCCCATCCAATACTGCTGGTAGCACCGGCACTAGTAGTAGTAGTAGTAGTAGTAGTAGTAGTAGTAGCAGTAGCAGTAGTAGTAGTAGTAGTAGTAGTAGTTGTTGTAGTTGTAGTTGTAGTTGTAGTAGTGATAGTAGTGGTAGTAGTAGTAGTAGTAGTAGTAGTAGTAGCAGTAGCAGTAGTAGTAGTAGTAGTAGTTGTTGTTGTTGTTGTTGTAGTTGTAGTTGTAGTAGTGATAGCAGTGGTAGTAGTAGTAGTAGTAGTAGCAGTAGCAGTAGTAGTAGGAGTAGTAGTATAACTGGTAGTAGTAGCCGTAGCCGTAGCCGTAGCCGTAGCCGTAGCCGTAGCCGTAGCCGTAGCCGTAGCCATAGCCGTAGCAGTAGCAGTAGCAGTAGCAGTAGTAGTAGTGGTAGTAGTAGTAGTACTACTACTACTACTACTACTACTACTACTGCTACTACTACTACTACTATAATACTACTACTACTACTACTAACTACTAGTACTAGAACTAGTACTATAGTACTCGTACTAGTACTAGTACTAATAGTAGTAGTAGTAGTAGTAGTAGTAGTAGTAGTAGTAGTAGTAGTAGTATCACTTGTAGTACTAGTAGTACTAGCAGTAGTAGTAGTAGTAGTAGTAGTAGTAGTAGTAGTAGCAGTAGCAGTAGCAGTAGTAGTAGTAGTAGTAATAGTAGTAGTAGTAGTAGTAGTTTTTGTCGTAGTGGTGGTAGTAGTCGTAGTAGTAGTAGTAGTAGTAGTAGTAGTAGTAGAAGTAGTAGTAGTAGCAGTAGTAGTGATAGTGGTAGTAGTAGAAGTAGTACTACTAGTAGTAGTAAGTACTATTGATAGTAGTAGTAGTAGTAGTAGTAGTAGTCGTCGTCGTAGTAGTAGAAGAAGAAGTAGTGGTAGTCGTAGTCGTAGTAGTGGTAGTAGTGGTAGTAGTGGTAGTAGTGGTAGTAGTGGTAGTAGTAGTGGTAGAAGCAGGAGTAAGAGTAGGAGTAGGAGCAGGAGTAGGAGTAGGAGCAGGAGCAGGAGCAGGAGTAGGAGTAGGAGGAGGAGGAGGAGGAGTAGGAGTAGGAGTAGGAGGAGGAGTAGGAGTAGGAGTAGGAGTAGGAGGAGGAGTAGGAGCAGGA
>CAJNDV010033614.1:2252-22189 GCA_905221635.1 Symbiodinium sp. CCMP2456 | reverse complement strand
GTGTGCGCGTGTGCGCGTGTGTGCGTGCGCGTGCGCGCGTGCGCGTGCGCGTGCGCGCGTGTGCGTGCGCGTGCGCGTGCGCGTGTGCGTGTGCGTGTGAGTGTGTGCGCTACCTTAAACCCTAGACTTTAAACCCGAAGCCTCAAATCATGAGTGCACTTGAGGAACGTGCAGAGGCTGATGGGTATGTTTGCCCAGAAGGACCGGTTTAGGGTATAGGGTTTAGGGTGCTTGAACCAGAGGGCTTGAGGGGTAAATTGGTTGAGGGCTTCAGGACCTCAGGGGCTACAACATTGGGGTTCATATTGAGCCTTAGGTCGTGCAGAATTGGGTTTCGGGTTTCAGGATTTAGGGTTTAGGGTTTATAAGGCTCAGGGTTGAGGGTTCTATGTTTAGGGCTTCGGGATGTGTAGGTAGAGGGGTGGTCAGATTTGCCATTTTGCCCCCTTACGAGGCTGGACAGAGTCGGAAGGCAGCTGCTTCCGCTACGTGTCTGACCACGGGACCTTCGCTGAAAGCAACCTTCTTTGCAAGGAGCTGCATTCTTCAGCCACATTGGCCACAATTGGGAGTGTGGGGCAGAATCTAGCGGCTGCCAAGTTGGTCACGGGAAGTGGTGACGCTTGGATTGGCAAGAGGCTTTACGGAAATGAAGAGTATTGGATGGACGGAAGCTGTTCGACCTATTCTCCTGGCTTGGAAGTGCCCCTCACAGCGACAGATGCTTGCGGCCGTATCTTCGCCGAGGAGCACCAAGTCTTCCCAAAATGGGGACGCTGGAATTGCGACCTCACTCGAGCTGTGATGTGCGGTTTCTCAGTGTCGTCAAGCCAGAACGAGGAATTCATCCGGCCGTCCTCAAATTGCCCAGAAGGCCGTTTTGGGATATAGGGTGTAGGGTTTAGGGTTTAGGATTTGTGCACGGGTTGAGGTTTGAATGGGTTAGTCAAAAGTGTTCAGCAGTTCATGCTGGGGCACAAGGCCGTCCCGTTTTTAAGGAGTAGATGGGCTTCGAAGCTTGGGGCGAGGCTTGGTTTCCAGTATTTAGTCAGGAACTTACAACAGCTTAGAGGGAGTTTAGGGCTTGGGGTTTAGGGTTCAAGCTTTTGGGTTGCAAAAGGTGGTTGCATTCAAGTTTCGGGGTTGGTGTGCTCTCCGGGGCCGTCATTCCACGAGGCTGGACAGAGTCGGAAGGCAGCTGCTTCCGGTACGTGTCTGACCCTGTGACCACCGCAGAAGGCGATCTTCTGTGCAAGGAGCTGCATTCCTCGGCCACATTGGCCACAATTGGGAGTGCTGGGCAGAATCTAGCTGCTGCCAAGTTGATCGCAGGAACTGAGAACGCTTTCATTGGCAGGAGGCTTTACGAAGATGGGGAATATTGGATGGACGGAAGCTGTTCGACCTATTCTCCTCGCTATGAAGCGCCCCTCCAATTGAATGAAGCGACTTGTGGCCGTATCTTCCACGACGAGCACCAATTCTTCCCACAATGGGGCCGGTGGCCTTGTGATGGCACCCGACCCGTGATGTGCGGTTTCTCGATGTCGTCAAGCCAGAACGGGGAATGCAGCCGGCAGGCCCCAACTTCGTCGTCCTCTGAGTCCGTGTCTTGGTTCAGTTTCATCTGTGTTCTCTCCGTGTGGTGCAACATGCACCGTTAGGCGACTTGGCCTCAGGCGCTGGGAGGTGCTGTGTCCTTCAGGCCCAAGACCCTGGAGGTTGAATATCCCTAAACCCGAAACTCTAAACTCTAAGCCCTAAGCCCTAAACCTTAAACGCTAAACCCAAAACTAAAGCCTAAACCCTAAACCCTAAATAGCCTAACGTTTAAATCCTAACCCTAAGCCCTAAACCTGTCGGGGTCAATTGTGGCTTCTTGATTTTCCTGCTGTTTCAAGAACGGAGGCAGCGACTGCAAGGAACTTTGCAAAAAAGTGACATGAGTGCACACCCTTGTAATCGCTTCTCCCTCATTATAAACCGCCGGGTGGGTATTTTGTAGGGGATTCGCTTTGTGCATTGAAATGGCAGATGCAGCGCAGAGCGTCAATATCGCGTGGCTCACCAGCAGCGCTTGATGTACATACTCGTTGGACGTTCATGTTTCCGAAGCCTGCCAGCTTCCCAACATTGCACGTTCACGATGTCGCGGGAGAAGAATAAAAGCTTCAATGTTTTCATCATCTTCGGCTTCTAAGGATGAGACTTCCCGGGTCACCAACTTTGCAGAGCAGGCCGATCGAAGGAAGCAGTGTTGTCAAATCGTCGGGTGTCGCTCTGACGAAACCACTGCAGAGTTGTGCATAAGATTGAGCCATTTGTGCAGTGTTTCTCCCGAGTGTTTTTTGAAGCACGTGGGCCACAGCATTGCCATGAGTGATGCTTGTGCGATGCACACTCCGTTTGGCCAATTTTGCCAGAAGTTGGAAGGGACAAGCTCGGGTACGGTATTCAACAGATTGGGTTTCGGAACTTGAGTCCATGACCCTGTCAAAGAAACATTGAGTTACTTAGTCGGCAGTATGTCAGCGAGTGTGTGAGTCAGGATGCGTGTGTCAGGGATCGAGTAAGTGAGTGAGTGGCCGAATCATGTGGTGAGTCCGTGCCTGGGCCAGTGAATGAGTGAGTCGGTGTGTCTAAGAGCGAGTGAGCCAGGGAATCAGAGAACGAGTGGTAAGTCAGTGGCACCACGAACCAGGGGAGCGAGCGGATGAGTATCTGAGTCGGTGAGTAAGTGAGTGAGCGAGCGAGACAGTGAGTGGGGAATGAGTGAGTGAGTAAGTGAGTGAATGTGTGAGCGAGTCAGTGAGGAAGTCAGTGAGTAGGCGGGCAATCCACACGGACGATGCATTACTCTGTTCACCCAGGAGGGTGCCAGGACTATCGGCATTAAAAGGAGCCAAGCCCCAGAACACAAGGTCGATGACAAGCGTCAAGCCGAGATCGGAGGGCTGCGAGGGCAAAGCATCCGAGCCAAGTGAGTTGTTGATCCGACGAGGTTCGGCACTGCGCTTGATTGTCTGTCGAGGAAAAGTGTCTTGTCCGTTCTCGCTCTTCTGGTTTTGCGTTGCTACATGTTTCGTGTGCCTGTAGTGGCAGGTGCAAGAAGCACTGCGAGACGCTTATGGTGATGTGGTGCCACAGCACTTGGAGGTCTGAACTGGTATTGGGTCAGAGATAGGGAAACTAGCTGCTTGTCCGGATGGCAACACGAAGGTTGTTCGTTCATCTCTCGGATTCACAGCTTCGCTTGCAGGACTTAGCTTCTCAGATCGGCGTCCAGTCCTGAGACTTGATTTAGTCTGCGCTTAGAGAGCCCGCAAAAACCCACAAGTGGAGGTTGGACATCTGCAGCCGAGATGGTGCGACTCTCAGGAAGTCGGTTCTGCACTGCAGGCTGTTGTGGTGCCAGCTTAAGATCCGGCAATGTACGAGATGCCATTGCCGCTCCGGATCAAGCTCAGCAGGTCTCTGACAGCCATGTCCCTCCGCTCTAGAAAAGTCATCCAGCAGGACGTTCGCGATGCACGAGAACGCTTCGTGGCGGTGGCGGACAAGCGATTGTGCAGTCTGGACATGGAAGAAGACACGATCGTATTCCAAGTCCTCGGTCTGGAAGGAGACTTCACTGCTTTTCTTTCCGATCCATATCCAATGGAATCGACGGTCGTGTACGGGCCTGATGACTTCGAGCTGCATACGAGCGGAACTGTACAGGACACAATTTTGGCAGTCATGTCTGAGCTGAAGTCGCAAGCATCCAGGCGATTGCGTGAGGATTCCTCAGGAAGCGAAGAAGACATGGATTGGATTGTGACTGATCGGCCTCCAGAGCCCGCGTTGCAAAGAGACCTAGACTCGGTCCAAAAGCTCTTCGGCGATCGATCAGTTGAAATCACACAACTGTGCCCTCAAACCTATCGTGTGCGAGTTTACGTGCCAATAGAATGTGCGATCCTGGACACGCGAGTTTGTGCTGCCTGGGGCTTCAAGCCTGACATCCCTATGTGCGTGGAGCTGTGCTTGCCAGCAAGCGGGTATGCTTTTGGAGTTGTCAAGCCTTACATGCTCACGCAAATCCGGCAAGAAGGCTTTCCCGAATTCGCTTTGGAGAAACAGCTTTTGCAGATTTTGACAGATTTTTGCTTGGTCTGCAGCTGCACGGCGTTGGAGAGTTTCGACTCCGGTGGAGATGACATCCTTGAGGACGATTCTCCTCGCAAGGTGTACCGGCGCTTCAAGTTGAAGAAGCAGAGACTGACTCTTGAAGCGCTAGCAGACAAAGGGCTTGGTTTCCTAGGCTGTCTTGGAAGGTACTTGCAGCTGCGCATGCCGACGCTGCATGAGTACTGCGCGATATGCGACTCCCCTTTCACACTTCCGCCGATGATGATGCGTGCAGTGTGCCCGCGCGAACTGTGCACCTATCAATTTGGGGAGTTCGGCAGCAAGATCACGTCTGCAGAGGGGATGAACAATCATGCTGAAGTGGTCGACTTGCTGGTCTGCATGCTTCTAGCAGCGGTAAAGTCTTCAAGAAGGCATCTTATACTTGACCCATTTCCAAATGTGTCGGTGGGAGAGCAGCTACGTGAGGCTGAGGCGGCGCATTCAGACAGAAAGGAATTCGTCTCTGCGGGAAAGGGTCTACGTGTGGTTTTGCATCCCGACAACAAGGATTTCAGCAAGTTGGAGACCTATGTGCAGGAGCTGCAAACCATCCGCGCACGTGTGGGAAATCAACTCGGTGCTTCCTGGTCTGCAAAATCGTCATCAATGTCTGCAGAGGCTGCGGCCCTTCTGAAGTGGACAGTCGCATCGAACAGGTCCTTCTTGGCACCCCTGCAGGAGAGACTTTGGTCGGCCGTTGTGTCTGGGAGAGTCAAGTCCGTATCTTCGGCTCACCAGGTATCATCTTTGACATGAGTCTTCTTCGAACAATTCGGGAAAGATGCCCATGAACTTGAAGTTCAGACATGATACTGCACATGTCTGTCTACATGCTCCGTACTTTTCGAAGCTCTCACGGAGTCTACACTGCTGTGCGAGTCGGCAGGACAACGAGCGAATTGAAGCTTTCAGGACGGGTGCGTCCATGTGTAGGGGCCAGTGACAACCGTATTGTTGGTTTTGCTTCTTATCCACTCTGCAGATTGCGCAGGACGCCATTTCAGTACCTTCTTATCTCAGCGCCGCCAGACAAGGAAATTCTGGATGATGAATCATTCTCGCGACTCTTTGCTTTTGCTGTTCTGTTTAGTTCTTTTGGTGTGTGCGCAGGAAGCGCGATTCCAGGAATTGAAGAAGCAGTTTCACACATCCTTCGCTTTCCACGGTTGCGGTCCCAGTCAGAGGGGCACCGAAGGCTGCAACCCGCACTGTCGGGTGCTGTGGGGGGTTTTCTCGAGGCAGTTCCTCCGAGAACTGGCATTCAATCCTGCGGAACGGCCTGAAGATTCTGGCTTGCAGGGGCAGGCAGCTTCAGGTGCTTAAGTCCAGCTTCCGACTTTCTGGCATCGCAGTTGTCCAGATGGAAACAAGGTGTCTCCAGGTTTTGTGAAGTGTTCAGGTTGTGTTCAAGTAGCTGTGGGGATCAGCTAAGGAATGCATCGGACACAAAATTGATGACATGTGGGGCGGCTCACGGTCCCGGCATCTACCTCTCCACTGAGCCTCGGCAGGCATGGCGGCATGGCAGTGGGTCATCGCGTCGTTTCGACCGCAGGGATGCGCGGCTCGGGCATGTTTGCACGGATGCAACGTAGATTGGATAGCGTGCTCAGGAGCCCGTCCTTTTTTTGTGCGATTGGTGCTCAGGCAAGCTCGTGCTCGATGGGCTATACCCGGTACTCTCCAGCCGTGAGTGAGGAGGTGGTTGCTTTGAAGCGACAGAAAACCGGTCGCTTGTCGTGACAGGGCTGGAGAGCACTTCGGTGCGATGTGACAGTTGCCTGAACTGCCGTTGGTCTCAGGCAATCGTTTCGTTGACAATCAGCGTGGTCTTGTGATGATGGCCGTGTGCGAGGTGCCTGTCTTTGATTCGTTGTTGTTCTGCCCCACAGAGATGTATTCAGGTGGTTGAAGATCCGGGCAGATTGCGGAAGCCGAATTCACAGCGACTTTGCAGCAGGTTGTGTTTTTTAATGTAGCAAGCTGTTGTGCCATCCTCCTTCAAGACGTCCTTGCATTCTTGAGAAAGTGTCGGCGTAGTGTACCCTCCTTCGAGCAGTGGAAACGACTGATGCACGAGCTCTTCTCGCACTCTCCACTCAGCAAGGCGGAGCACTGAAGGCGTTCCGCCTGTCTGTGAGGATTTGGGTCGCGAGCGAGGAGGAGCTGGTCTGCACTCGCTTCTTCTTGGTTTTTTGCGAGGCTGGAGTGGGCATCTCAACAGCTCGTTCGGGCATCGGGGAGTCTTTGTGGAAGGCAGACCACTTCAACTTGAACGTCAGCACCCTTGAGCTGGACAAGGCCTTTGTAGCCTCGTTCACCAAGCCCCTCCGCTCCGTCTGAATTGTGTGAGGAGATCCGTGCGCTTGTGGAGAGAAGCCGGTAAGGGTCTTGGAGCCAGCGCCGTGCCCATAGATGAGCTGACCCGGTGCAAGCGGAAAGGCTGTGTGCTTTAAAGTCGCTTGCATTGGAGTCTCACGTTTCGAGAAGCGCTCTAGTCCTGTACAGATGGACCGGTACGTCAGTGCAGAAAAGATGGCCTGCACCAGCTCTACTTTGGCACCTCCTTCAATGGGGCACCCTTTCAAGCTCAGAGACGGATTGAATAGTCGGCATCCCAGTGGGTCCCACCCCGAGCAGGTGGGGAAGGATAGCAGAAGTACCGGTACCAGTGCTATAGTATTCGTACAGTACAAGATGGTCCTGAGGAAGGCTCCCACAAACCGCAAGCCAAGCCTGCCACAGCTCAGAGAACCCCGGAAAGCACGCCTCAGGGTCGAGAACATCTGGAGAATGCCTACTACAACCATGCAAACCGTGCCTGGAACTAGAACCGAAAAAAGATGCATTAGTTGCAGTTTCCATACGCCTGCCAGAGCCTAAACCCAGGTCTTCTGGACGTCCAGAGGCGAGTGCCGAGTTGAGGGTTGTGTTGTGACAGTTCCTAGGCTTGACATCCATAGGGTGCCTATGTGGGCAGCCCAAACCTTTTCTTTTCAGACGCAGGTGATTCGGTGTGACAGCAAGACATGTGGTTTTGCAGGCATCCCGAGCCAACCTCGATGTGCCGCTTTCGCAGAGTGCGTCGCCGTCTCCTGCGACGGCCTCCGTTTATTCTTTGTTCGCAGTTTGAAGAGAAGGGATGGAAGGGATGGAGGGGGATCTGGTCGATCTCGTGAGGCCATGCCTTCCCGATGTGCGGAGGCGGTCAGAGCTTTGTTCCTTGTCAGTCTGGCTTGACCTGGTGGAATCCGCGCGGGGCGTTCCAGTCTGAAGGGATTCCAGCTCAGGTCTTCGCCCGTCTGCAGGCACCGGATGTCTTTTGCGTCTTCGGAGACCGGACAGTCCTCGTCGGTTGTGACCGGAGGCCACGGCCTCGACTGCGGCGAGCGCCTTCGCCCGGGTCGCCAACACGAAGTCTTTTGGCGGCTGAAGCTGTGCCAGCAGTTCATGACCATGAACCTGCACGGAGCTGAGGTGTGGGCCAACGGCTTTACGACGAAGGGATGTGCCTCATACAAAGGCTGGCAGCCAGATCATCCATCACAGATAGTCACAGCTGCAAGAAAGTGTGCTGCACATTATTCAAGCTCCCTGTAGTCTCAAGCTCAGATGCTGGTGTCAATTGTTTCCTACCCTCCGGAGACATCCGGACGCAAGCTCGGTCAAACTATCCTGACGTGAATATCATGTCGATCGTTGTTGGTCGATAGAAACTCCTTGACATGCCTTCGACACTCCGCACCATGCCATCGGACACAGGCGGAAGGAGTTTGTGGAGAAGGCTCGGCCCGGGGCAAGACAACTGCAAATCAGTGGTGCCACAGAGTGTGCTGCCCATGTGTATCACAGTCCCGTAGAAAGAGTTGCTACTGCTTGAGGTGGTGGCCTTGGACAAAGAAGGCCTGCAGCGAAAGGCGGGCGAAAGGTGGTATTGATGAAAGCACTGCGTGGTGCGCTACCGTCGCCACTTTGACTTTGGAGGCTAAAGAGCTGCTTGCGCTGGGAAGCCGCCTGCATGAATCCAATGAATCCACAGGTCCGGCCGGGCCTTGAAGCATCGGGAAATATCGGGAACTGCGGGAACTGCGTCTGACGGTCTGCATGCCTTGAGGCAGCTTGGGGCGCCTGGGAGGATGGCGGCTATGCCAGGACTTTCGAGTCGCCATGAGAGTACCATTTCGGAATGCTTTTCGGCGGCCACCTGCAAATTTTAAAAACCCGGGGCGGCTACATGTGATGCCAGGTTTTTTGGTACTTCTTTTATTTTGTGCCGCGAAGGGCTTGGTCTGGGAGTGTGCGAACGTTTAGGGATGGATGTTTGCTGGCTCAGCAGCCCAAGCGGCCTAAACCCGAAGCAATGATCCGAACATGTGCGATTCGGCCATTGCCTAGTCAGAGCTCGTGTCCCAGGAGCAGCGCTTGCCCGGCCGCGCTTGCAGAACGCAGGCTGCCGCGAGTCTGCCAGACGCCAGGCAGTTGGAGACAGTGCGGCCACAGGGGTCTCCGCGCCGTCGACGTCCGAGCCAGACTCCTTCAAGCTCTCGGATCAGCAACGGAAGCTCTCAGACTCTGGAGGTGCAACTCTGCGGGGTTGCTGCGAAGTTGTGTGACGTCCAGAAGTGCAGTCCTAGTGCCCTAGAGGCGCTCCCTCAGACGCCCTCGCCGCCAGTCCGCGAAAGGCAGACGAAGGGGGGAGGGAAATCTAACCTGGGTTCTTGTTAAGGGATTTAATTTAAGTTACCATAATAAGGAAACCCTACTATTTGCTATAGATCCCTATTATGGTAACTTAACTTAAATCCCTTAACAAGAACCCAGTAGCCCGGTTTCAAAAGAGCCGAGAGCTGAACTGAAGTGACGACCCCAGAGGACCGAGGAGGCGGAAGCGCGGGCTTCGACTTCGACGGACCCGGCCGAGTCTCTCGGAGTCTCTCGAGCTCTTCGCCATGTTCGGGGATGATGCGCCGGTGTCTGGCAGCAGGAGACCTACAACGAGCTCGAAGTCTTGCGGCAAAAGCTCGGTGCCTCGGCAGCCTCGGGTCCTTGGATGAGCAGGGAGGATGGGGCTGGCCTCGCGGCCTCGCTTCGAACTTGGAAGCAGGCCTGCTCTCGCTGGGTGCGGACTTGCTTCGCCGCAAGCTCCAAGAGGCGAGGGAGGCCACAGGCGCGGGGCTACGGAGAAACGGGGCGCTGCGCTCCGAAGCGTCGCCTCTGCCTCAGGTCAGCTGCCTGTGGAACATGCTGTTCAGGCGACTCGCGGGATTTTCGACTGGTGTTTCAGATTTGAGACCAGGAATTGTCGCTGAAGCTGAAAGTTCGCATGTCTGGTCTGCAACGTTTTGTCTGTCATCTTCGAAGCTGTTCTGCGGTGCCCCTTGGGACCAGGCGGCTTCGGCTTCGCCGAGCAGGCGGGAAGTGAGTAGTTGCAAGGGGCGGCTTCGTGGAACACTTGTTTGCCTCAGGGTCAGTCACGAACGACGCCTCAGTGGAAAACCCCGAAGCCAGCGAGAGAATGAGAATGAGTCGTCTTGATCTCAGCCGGTGAGCCGCAGGCAAGCCGAAAACCCCCGAGTGCAGTGCCGAGGTTGCTACCATCTCCTGTTACATACTTGCCTCTGCAGGCAGCACGGGATTGGAGAGAGAGTCTCTTTTGGAGCGTTTTGGCGCCAGGCTTCGTGCTCGGACGGACAGCTGAGCCCGAGAGGCTTCCCAAAGCGCGAGTCGCTCTGAGCATCCTTGGCCTTGGCTTAAACCCAGGCCTTGAGCCCGAGCTCTCAGAGAATCCGATGTTCCTTGTCGGCAGCAAAGACCCCCTTTTGGAACCGCCCCGCGATTGCTTCGCAAGGATGGTCCATCGCTCGCGAAGCGCAGGGAGCCCACTGCTAACACCATCCCCCCAGGCCGTGATCGCATGTGATCGCCTTGTAGGCTGAAGCATTGTGGGCCTTACGGGCTCCTGCGGCTCTGCAAGCTGATGCACACATGAACACTCCGGCGAGCCACGAAGCTCCGCTGCTCCGCTCAAGCCAAGAGAGCCGTCGATGACGTCGGAGTCCGAGAGCCCAAGGGGCCCTCAAGGCCCTCTTTTTGGCGATCTCGGGCAGCTTCTGCCGGAGGGCCTCAGAGAGGCCCTGCGGCCCGTGGAGCGCGAGAACGCGCGGCTGCTGGCAGCGCTGGTGCGGAGCCGCCTCTGCGAAGAGCAGCTGCAAAGGCAGAACGCCGAGCTCGCTGGGCCGCGGGCACTGCGAGCTGAAGCGGAAGCCTCCCCCAGGGTGGCTGGACCTGAAGGAAGGCCATTGCAAAGCATACTGCAGCTGCAGCAGCTGCAGCTCAGAGGAAGGGACAAGGCACTCGCCGAGTTGCAACACTTGGAGATCAACTTGGCAGAAATCGTGGCCTTGACTTTGCTACTCAGGGTGCGCGACAGCACAACTGGTTACCGCCAGTCATCAGTCAACGCGTTGCGAGATGCTCTGGAGCGTTGCAGGTCAGAGCTGGCATCGGCTCAAGCGGCAGCGGCTGCAGCTGAAGAAGGCCATTGTGATGCGGATGCAATGGCAGAAGCTCCATGGACGCTTGTCCAAACTGCACGAGATGAGGCTCAGAGGCTCCGCAAGCAGCAGTCATCGGTCCAAGAGAATGGCTACGGCACGTTGCTGACTCTCAGTGAGCGATGTGTGGCGGAGGAGCAAAGATGTGTGCATGGAGCGCTGGGAGAGCTGGAGGCAGCCGAGCAGCTGGTCTTGTGCGAGTCTGACTTGGAGAAGAAGGCAGCCTTAGAGAATAATCTAGAATGCACAGAGTTTCATGAGCTGGGCTTGGTCCAGCAGCGGCTTGAAGAGAGCATCCGATTGACCGGAGACTTACAGGATGAGTCGCTGAAGTGGAAGGGCCAAGCCGAGCAATGCGAACGCATCCAACGCGATCTTGCAGAAAAAGCTTGGCATTACTCCAAGCAGCTTGAGCAGAATGCCCTTGAGCTGGAGATAGAGGTAGAGGCTGCCGCCGCGCAGCAAAGTCGCCCATCCGTCGGAGATGTATTTCATGTGCAGACTCTGGTGAAGCCTCTTGACAGAGCCGCTTGGAAGCGTTCTGAAGTCACCTGCATTCTGTAATCCCAGACCCATCCGGCCCGTCCGACGCCTTGACTGTGAGGCAAGAGGACATCGGCGGGAGGCAGAGCTGAGTCGGGTGCTGAGCGAAGCCTCGGAGCTTCGGCGGAGTTTGGCGGGTGTCCGCTCCGAGAAGTCCATGGCCTTGCGCTGTGAGAAGGAAGCTGGCAGGGACTGGAAGCGTCTGCGGAAACGCAGCTCTGGGTTTCGGGAGGCGCTGAAGCAGGAGCTCACCTGCCTGGCCGAGCTGCGAGAGGCGCGGAAGGGCATCGAAGCAGAAGGCCAGCAGATGCTCAGCGAGCATCGGGAGGTGTGGAAGGAGGAGACCTGGCAGAGAGAAGAGGACCGGAAAGATGGGACTTCCTCGCTTGCTGAGGCAGTTCATTCAGAGGTGGCAGCTGCCAAGGAAGAGGCCGAAGTTGCAAAGAAGCTTCGTGTGGAGCTGCGTGAGATGCGGGCCAGACAGCAGCACTCTCTTCGACACAGCTCGCCCTCTGCAAGCGATGGTTTGCTTGAGCTGGTTGAACTGGAGCACACCGTGCAACAGAGAGTGGCAAAGCGAGACCGTCAGCTGCAGCAGCTGAGGCTGTCTCTGAAAAAATCATTGGACTCAGAGGATGCGTAGCCCCGACTGGAGTATAATAGCCGGGGACGACACGACACGACCGGGGAGCCTCGCAGCCCAGTGACCTCGACAGAGCGCCGAGAGGCCAAAACCGCCCCGTGGCCTGGGTGCTCAGCCTCTGCCTGCTTCCCCTTCGCGGGATGCAGAGCAATGCAGAGCAATGCAGAGCACGAGGAGCCGATGAGCCGATGTGGCGGGACGAAGTGGACGAAGTGCCGTCTCCGCGGCCGAGGGACGACGTGCTTGGACACCGCTGGGTCGGAGTTGGCCGGTCGCCACGCTGTACGCGGCGGGAAAGGTAGGTCGGCTCTCACCCGAAACCCTTTACGTCATACTTCGCCAACGGTGTACATCAGGAGAGCTGGCCGGAGCAAAACCCTTTGAGCAGCTGAGATCTGTTCCTCGGTGCTTGCGAGTATGCACGCTCCTGATGTCAGGCGCCTCTGCTCGGAAGCCCTGCCCACGGTCAAGGTTGGGTACATGGGTTGTGTGAGTTGTCGAGATTTGCAAAGTAGTTTCAGGAAGTTACGAGAGTCGGGTACCTGCAAGTGCTCGGCACCTCTAAATGCTGAAGGACCCTGGAGGATGGTGAAAGCGAACATGGCGAATGTGGGTGCTACCTCTTCAACTCCGCCAAGCCCTGTGGCTCCATCGATGTTGTCGCCGCCAATGTCTGTCTGCATCACCAATACTATCCAGGCACCGTCATGCTACCAGATTCTACCGTGTTCGCAGAGTCTCAGAGCATTCGCGCGCAGTTGTAGTCTGCTTCATAGACTGTCGTGCAACTCCGTGGAGGTTGGCCGTGACACTCCCCCGATCACGCAGCGCCTGATAATGCAGCCCAAAGTGGTGCATTCGGTTCGGTTGCATCCCACTGCGTATGAACCAAGCCAACAGCCCAAAGTGGACAAAGTTGATTCCAATTTCCGGGCTTCTCTTTGACTGCGCTTGACCACATGTACAGGTATTCAATATATCACTTGTGGCCACCTCGCCAATCATGCCTGAATCAAACCTCGAATCGGCGTGGGACTTGCGCAGCCTGAACAAGGCTATCGGGCGACCAAGAAGGAAGCCCTTGGCTCTGTCTCTGGCAGAACAAGACGTTCTTGGCCGAGAGCTGTGCTGAGACAGATAGCCGCGAGCATGAATGCAGAGTTCACTGTTACTGAGTCCGTGGCGATTCGCTGTAACTTCTCCACGCGGCCGTTGGAATTGCAGAGAGATCACTGCAGCATAGACAACATCTGCTCTTGGTATGCTTTGGCTCATGCTGCCGCTTCTGTCAAGCTCTCTTTCAGTTCACTGCTCAGCATACGTCATGCCGACATTCTGAACATCACAATGGTCAGCAACATCTCGACCTTCTGGTTGTTTGCACGCCTTTCTGCGCTCCAGCTTGGGGTGCTTCCAAGCATGGTTGAGACGAGCGCTTCCCACTCAGGCTTGACTTGACTTGACTGTTTGTCATGATGATATCATTGACATCATGATTGTGCTCTATGATTCTGTCATCTGTATTCGCTGTTGAGATCTCTTGAGGCTGCAGCTGCCCAAGCTGAGAAGAAACAGAAGACGGAGCAAACGGTCGCAGTCACCAAATGCCTGCTGTTGCAGTATGCCGCTTGGAAGAGTTGAAAGGCGCACGCTTCGACTCCTCTGGCTCGGCGAAACCTGCCACAGTCTCTGCACCCTCAGCTCAGGAGTATGTGGATGGCATTCTTGAGAAGCGAGCTCCGCACCGAGTCGGACTGTGACTTCCTATGTGGCACCCTCCATCGCAGTCTGAAACAACTTCTGTTCTTTGATTCTCTGTGCTGCGCCCTCTTGCGTTCCTCGCCTTTCCGTTCTCCGCTTCTTTCCGGGAGGACATCTGGCGCACTGGCAGAGACTAGCGGATGCAGATCAGGTGGGTCAGTTCTCGGCTTTTACATGGTCTTGCTTGGCGGCGTTGCAGGTGTTGCTGGGAGGAGCTTTCGACCCTCCTTCAGGTGCAATGATCGTGCTGCGAGGGCTCCGTGATGGCAAGCCGGTTATCAGTTACGCTTCTGTCGGGTTCTGACATGTTCTGACTGGGCATGCATGGGCACACCGTGGCCCGTGCTTGATGCAAGGATCGATCGGCACGAGGTCGAGGCTTTGGTCAAGGATGATCCCTACTTCGCGAACGGATTGGTGCTTGGACCGCATTGAAAGCTTTCGTTTTGCAGAACGAGGAGGACCGCACATCAGCAAAGACTGTTCCCACTTTCTGCGAGATTCGTTCCGCCGCCCCAGGATGTCCCAGTAGCAAGTGAAGAGGGTAGAAGTAGCAGTAGCATCTGGACTCAGCTGGCTCGCGAACTCGGACTGAGACTCCCGCTCCTTTGGCCTTTTCCAGGTCCCTTCCTACGCCATTCGGGATTGGAACGTCGTGCTGGGATCTGCCGTGCGATGAGACGTCGCAAAGTGACTTCAGCTGGGCCAAAGAAGAAAAGATCTAAAAGCACTGTCGCACCACGGTTGCGTGCTTAAACTTGTTTGCTTTTCCTGGCATGTGCATCGCCTGCGGACTTGCACCCGGCGTGTGGCATGCCCATCGCTTCTCTACCAGCATCAGGAAGGCTCAAGCTTGGCGGTGCAAGGCCGAATCCTCCAGGTCGCGGTCTCAGTCCCAGGGTAATGTGACACCTTGGTGCCATGCGTGCGGTGCTTTGCATCGCCACGAGGCGATGACGGACCTCAAGATCGGTCACCCGGCTCCCAAGCTGTCCAGGCCCTCAAGAAAAGTGGCCGTAGCGACGCCAAGACAGGGAGTAGGCTGAGCTAGCAGGGCGCGCACCATGGAGCTGTATGAGCGAAACTCTTGGCGGCGGTCTCAGAGAGCACAGGCAGAGAACAGGACGACAGACGAGTTTGCCTTTGGGCCAGCGTCCGCAGCGAGGCTCACGCGGTCCACTTCCGACACATCGGTCACGATGCGCCTCGATGGCCCGCATCCTGCCTTCGACTCGGAAGCTAATAGAGCCCGTGGGGTCCATGTCTGGGCGATGCCACGATGCCGAGTTACGGATGGCACGAATGGCTTCGACACATTTCCAGCAGGCCGTCATCTGTTTGCTCTGCCAGGGGTGAGAAGGTAGCAAGCCCTCGGTGCTGTCACGATGCACACCTTTCACGATATCAGTTTTGAGGCTCAAGCTTTGAGAGGTCATCATGTGTCTCGGAGCATCTGACATGGCAATGGATGACTCGTTGCCTTTGCCTCGCCTGCTGAAAGATTCGCAGTCTTGCATGTCTTGCCTGGCCGACCGGAAGCAGGGCTTGCAGTGCAGACGAGCTCAGTTCAGGACAGGAGCCTTGGCTTTGAGTTTGAAGTGCGAGCATCTGCCAGAGAACCGCGTTGTGGTCGTGGACCTGATGGAATTGAAGGTCCCCGATCCTGACAGTCAGAGGCATCTCACCGAGTACAAACTCCAACTGCAAAGCGCATCCTAGAGGCAACGGAGAGCGCCGACAACAATCTGCGACACTGGTAACTTCAGCTCGGACAGAGATCCGCAGCTCAAGAATTCGGACATCGTGTCTTCCACTTTCGATCTTTGCAGGAGAAGTAGCTGAGCACTTCCAACCGAGAAGTGTCCAGGCACAGACCCACAACAGGGCTTTTCCCTCCAGCAACCGGGCTGCAAACAGCAGTTTTGCAAACTCCGGCTGAGAGTCATGCGAAGCATGTACTTCGGCACAGCTGTGTCCAGCAAGTCGCAGAAATGGACAGCGAGGTTCAGGTCCGTTTTCAAGCAGATAAGCAGACTTCGTAGCAAATAAGCAGCCTTCTCCTCCCGTCCGTACCTCGGCTAGCTTACTAGTGAATTCGCGGTCACTTCTCACTTCGCTTCACTACTGTGTCCGGTTTGATCCTGTTGTGGCAGGGCAGGGCTACCGAAGAGACTCCAGACCAGCGCAGCAACCTTGGTGTATGATGTGGCATACCTGTGTGGGCTGGTAGATCTCGCTAGGTACTGGTATGTGCAACTGAGGCTGGTTCAAGACCACTGCCACCTCCTTCGCAAAGTACGGCATCTACCCGGGCCAGGGCTTAAAGGTGCCAGCTGAGTCATGTCGGCTGCTACTCGCAGCAGGTGACGTGAAGCTTGCAGATCGGCACTCTTGCTTCCGGCCCTGTGCCAGGGGATGTACATGCGTGATCCTCATACAGGCGTGTGGTTCAAGGTGCGATGCAACGGCCTGTCCATTCAGCTGCCGAGCTCTCGGTGGATGCGAGGACACTCCCGAACGGCTGTGGCACAAAGAGCTTGAAAAGCCGCAGCCCAGCTCCGCTGCTAGACAGCAACTTGAGAGATCTTGAGGTGGTAAGGGTGGTAAGTGCAGGGTGTGCCGTTATGGATTTTTTTACGTCTCATTTCAGAGAATCCCAAAGTCAGTGATGGAGTCAGTGAATCCGACGAGCCTTGCGGTGGTGCGGTTCGACTGCTGCCACGGCCTTCGTCTCTAGGATTGCCATCGTGGTCAGGCGTTGCTTCCACGGTAGGGCTCGGGGGAGGACACACCTCTCATATCCCTTCATGGTTCCTGCTCGCGCTTGGCTGGGGTGTTGGATCCATGGTCTCACAAACTCCTTTGAGCTTGAATTGGCCAGTGCCTGCCATGGTTCGTGTTCGGGATTGCGAAGCCTGGGGTGATGCTGTAGTCGTCTTCGGTTGGGGTGGGCTGCCTGCTGCTGCAGTTTTTCTTGTGATCCTGCATGTGTGGTTCCGGGTTCATACTTTCGAGCGGGCAGCGTGCGGGTCTTGATGCCCAGCTCGGCACGATCTCGGCCCGAGGTGTCAAAATCCAACAAAGATTTTGTGCCCCTCTACGCTCTCCATGTGCACCTGCACTGCAAGCCATGACGATAGAGGCCCGGTGCCCGTTTTCTTGGAAGAAACACACTGAAGTCATCTTGTGCCCAGGCCGTACCTTCTCTGATGAGGTGTTTCACTTAAGGGGGAGGCTCCTTCAAGCGGATCCATCCCCCTTGTAACAACAGACACTCTTTCCGAGAGAAGAGACCAGAGGTGTTTCAGCTGTTTTGATGAGGTTTTGTCCGAGTGAAGCTCATGTGAGCTCGTTTGAATGTCTGCGTGTGTGCGTGTGTGTTCCCATGATTGAAAAACAGCTGTTTGACTCGCCAAGCGGCAGAGCCGCAGTGGCCTCGCAGCTCGCAACCTGCCCCATTTGGGCATTTTGATGGCAGTCGCACAAATGCGGAAAGTTCCCAGAACTGGCCAGTCTTAACAGAGCCGAGCTGACACCATGGTAGAAGCCAGCGGCAGTCCGAGGCTCAAGCACGTGCTCCAGTTCTTTAGATTTGAAGCCAACGCAACGCAGCAGTTTCCCCCAAAGGGGGAAGCTGTAGCCAGACAGGTTCTCGAATGCAGCGCTTGCTGCGCCTAGAACCGAAAATCAAGGCCGCCACGGAACCAGCGAAAGCCTGAAGTCTCGAAGTGAACACCTCGGGCAGCATGCGGCACTGAAGTCGCCGCCGCAGCCATTTTACACGACCTGGTCGAAGCTCAATCCGATAAAGTACTACCGCAAATCACGCCTTCTGGACCATTATCCACGAGGCTTGGCTGAGTTGTTTTGACACTTCCAAGTGCTCGGATTGCCTTGCCGCCTTGCCCATGAGAGGCTGCAAGCATGCCATGCCGATTGGTGTTACTGGCTCTGTGTTCAATGTTGGTGGTGGCCTCATGAAGTCAAACCTGCAGTGCCTGGGCCTCTGTTTCGCCGAGGTCGAAGGTCTTCAAGGTGAAGGCAGGATGCTCAGATACTCGCCATGGCCGCAGCTTGTGATGGTTCTGCCTTCAACCAGGATACACTGATGCATCGGAGATTCTTCTGGTCGCGCCGCCAGCTTGTAGCTGGAGGCTCGCATTGCTCTCGAAGTGTATCTGAGGAGATGGAGCGTGCTCAGACCTTCGGCTCGGAATACTTGAAGCAGAAGCTCGAGACCTCAGAGTCTCAGAGGCTTTTTTTGAGTCTGGCCATGGCCCTGCTCGGCTGATTCCAGGCAGAGCGAGGCCTTTGTTGCAACGAAGGCTGCAAGCCTCTTGCAGGCACCCGGAGCCCGGAACCCCCGCCTGCTGTGGTGTTCTGCTAGCTTCGTTCTCTTCCTGCACACACAGCAGAATTACAGGTCAACAAAGGCCCTTCAGCAAGCCACGGGCAAGCCGGTGAGGCTGAGAAAGTTCTGGCGTCCAAGACTGATAGTGGCGCCACGGGGTAGGCCCTCGCATTGCAACAGGCTCGGCACAACCGCTTCAACCCTTTCAAGCCAGCGGTGGACTTAATACTTGCGACAGGCAGGGTCGTTCTTGTGGGCGTGAAAGACCAAGGATCCAGCCCTTATGCGATCGACAAATCCAGAGCTGATCGAAGATGAGGACGACTGAAGATAGGGCTGGCAGGACAGCATGCGTTTTGCACTGTGGCGACGAATTTTCGGAGCGAGGTAGATCTTATGTAGGATGTCTTGGGACAGCCTTCTAGAAGAGCTGCGCAGAGCCGCAGTGCAAGCTCGCAGTGTGATGTGCAGCTCAGCGGTTCGACTTCGAAGCCAACTTCAGTGGACGGAGCGGAAAAGCAACACTGCAGTGGTCCTGCACCAGTATAGCGTGTTACCAGGGCAGAAGTTCAAGGAGGTCCACTCTTCGTCGAAATATGACATCCAGCAGAAGTTAAACATCTTTTTGGTGCTGCATCCACACGGTTCACTGTTTTCCGCGCCTGTTAGTGTCAGCACAAAGGGTCCCTTCCACCATCTCCCACCTCAGCTACCTACGGGCGACTAGTCCCTCCTACAGAGTTCTAGTGCTGGGGCGCTCGCACTCGCGAGATTCAAGGGCAGTACGTCCGGTGCTCCTAGCAACCTGGTCCAAGCGCCGAGCGCTGATTTGGCGACCGCTCGCTGTAGAGCAAGCGACAGCACGCCCGCGCAAGGGGGCTGGCGTGCGCTGCACGCTTAGACGGAGAAGGGTGCGCAGGAATTGTTGCTACTCGTTGCTCAAACGGCCACCTCCACGGCCAGCACAACGAGCCGCTGTGACCTTCTGCGAGGAAGCTGCGGATAGCCTGCATCTTTGCATCTGCAGACTGCGGCCGGCACGATCGAGTGGGGACGCGTCGCAGGTTGCCGCGTAAACGGCGAGGTCGAAGGGGCGGCCGTCGTGTTGACTTGTGGCTGGCGCGGCACGACACGACCTTCCGGATCGCCTCGAGAACGAGGTAGTGGTCTCCGTATGACCTCCGCTACACAGGCGTTTTGGCCTTCTGCGCCACAAAGCAGGTTTGTGAGAGCAACGGCAGCGGAAGGCCCCGCCTCGTTGCCACGCGCATGAGGTCGGGCGTGGGACGCAACATCCGAAAGAATCGCCGCAAGCTGTGCGCAGGCATCAGAGAATCCTGCACGCCCGGAAGCAGCGCGTTCAGGGCTCAGGCTGTCAACGCAGGCTACACAACATCACGTCGTGTCATCGATTGTGGATCAGCCAAGCGATCCAAGTTGCAGGCCTCGGTGCCTCACATATGTACAGCGTGTTACAACGCCGAGAAGAGAAAAATACGTCGAATACGTGCACCATAGCATGAAAGTTCAGAACTCATTGACACGTTCGTTCCAATATGTACATGCCATGGATCATCCAAAAAAGTGAGCATGCCTACCTACGATTTGGCAAGCCAATCATCGGCAGCACACATCCATCTTGGCCAAATCCATCGAACACTGCGATGCCTTGTTGCGAAACGTGCTGTATGCATCGAAACAATCCCTTCCCCTGATTATTAAACCCCCCTCCCCCCCTCCCTAATATTAAAACTCGGATTTCGGGGTTTGGTTTTAATATTAGGGGGGTTTCGGGGTCACACACCACGACCGTTTCCCACGCAGCTCCAAGCCCTGAACCCCCAATTACTTTAGCCAAAACCTCTTCATTAGGCCTGCAGCCCTACTAGACAGCCAGCCCCGAATAACAACC
>CAJNDV010033613.1:0-11402 GCA_905221635.1 Symbiodinium sp. CCMP2456 | reverse complement strand
TTTAGGGCTTTTGGGGTTTTGGGGTTTAGGGTGTAGGGTTTAGGGAATATGCGCACTACCCTGTCTTGAAGCTTGAACATCATTATCCCGATGCTCCTAACACAAAATACAAGGGATCTCAGCACTACGAATCCGCAATGCATGTTCCAACTTTCCCTAAACCCCAAAACCCCCAAACCCCTAAACCCAAACTAAATCCTAAAATTTCTAAAGTTCACTGCAAGCCCTATGGGTTGAATTATCTAATACCCAAATGGGTAGCTCTCTAAATTAGGGTCCTTTACGGGTCCTCTTTGCAAGGGTGTCGTACCAATATTGGGGATGTAAAGAAGGACCCTAATTTAGAGAAATACCCAAATGCTATACTACAAACGTCTATCCTGAACCCAGCATGAGGGTCTCTTGGACCCTTAAGGGTTTAGGGTTTAGGGTTTAGGGGTTTAGTGGTTTTGGGTTTAGGGTTTAGGGTAACTTAACACCCTGTATCAACCTATGAAACCCTTCTCTGACCCTGATGGAAGCCCCTTGAACCCCCCGCAAAAACCAGAAATAGACGCCCCAATAAAACCCTCATGGTCCGATAAGCCCGAAACCCCAAACCATAAACCACAAACCCTAAACCCCTAAACCCTCAACCCTAAACCCTGAACCCTAAACCCGAAACCATAAACCCATAAACCCATGAACCCTGAAGCCAGAGGTAACTGGGTGGAGAGCCATCAAAGCCGCCAGATCTCTTTCGTTCCAACATTTGCCTCGTGCAGCTTTGGGCGTGCTTGGAGATGGGTTTAGGGTTTAGGGTTAAGGGTGTGAGTTATGTTAGGGCCTTTTTAGTTTAGGGCATTGAGAAAATATTGCGCTATAATGCTAACAGGAACCATCGAGAGCAGTATTCGCAACCATTCCCCCTAAACCCAAAGCCCTAAACCCTACCTAATACTATTCAATTGCGATCCGGTAACTTTTTTTCGGAATTTGGAGCAATGGCCGCGCTCTGTGAACTACATGGCCAGTTCCAGAAGTCTTGCCAAGATCCATCTACTATAGGGCCTAAGTAATTGGAATAGGGTTTCGGGTATATGTAGAATCACAGAAAAGTTCTACAACGACTATCAGAAGGGATGGTATTTGTATTTATTCAGACCACCAACGCCTGCCCTTTACAATAGCGAGCCACTCCGGCCGCTTCTGGCACCAAGAACAATTCGGCATGTCTCAAGCTGTTCAGGCGTAGCCGCATCCGTCCTGTTTCTCTGCGGGATTTTCTTGACCGGTTGGACCGGTTGTGAAAGAACAGCTTCTCTACAAGCAACGTGTTCGGCTGCGCCAGAACACATCGCAGCTTCTTCAGTCACAACAGCACATCAACCAGTGTTGCAAGAAGACCCGCCACCCAAAGAGCTTGACCTGTACAACATTGTACAACTGATGGCAGTATTCCAAGCAACGGCACCCCGATGGAACTATGAGTACTAGGTCACAAGGATCAGGTTATTGTGAAAGGTGTGCGGTGAGGCCGACCTCGATATGGTTCTCTTGAACGCACCAGTTTTCGACTCCTCTGGCTCTTCTAACTCCAGGAATGTGTTGTGAATGACAAGCGCCGGGGCTGGGGTAGTTGACACCGGCCTGTACAGGCGACGCTGCAGGCGGAGGCCGCGGTCTGTGCGAAAACGGGGCTCCGCATGCTCACTCATGCCTGGTGCCGTTTGACCCCCGTTCGCACGCCGATATGCCGACTTCTGAAGTGTGTAAGCATTGTAGAAGCGATCCTTCACACGATGCCACTCATGCTCTGGAACTGCGCACTGGTAGTGCTGTAGCTCCTGTCCATCCAGGGACTGGTGCATGTCCACATGCTCACCAAGTCTTTCCAAGAAGAGCATCAAGTAGTCCGAGAGAAGGAAGCTGCTGCTACCAGCCATGCCTAGTTCATGGTTGGGGTAGTATTAAAGATTTAAATCTATATTCCTTATTGGGTTTAAGTACCCTTAAACATGTAAAATGTTACCCAACTATGACAAAGATGCGGGGCTGGTAGCGGCACCAACGAGCCAGCCCATGTCTTCGGCCGGCATCGATGGTCCTAAGTTGTCGTTTAAGCCCTTTGAAAATTATTTACTATTATGGTTCTCTACAAAATAGTAAGGGAAATTAAAAAAGATCCCAAAAGACAACCCAGTGGTCGTCACTTCCTCCATGTCATCACTCTGCTCTGGAACTGGCAAAAACGGTCGGCCCCTTGGCCAGCTGTGTATGGTAAGGACGACATAGAACCTTACTTCGCCAATAAGCCAGGGAAATAAAAGGTTAAACTTTTAGATTCCTACTAAATTATAAGGGCTCAAAAAGTTTAAAGGTTGGGTATTGGGGAACTAAGGAACTGCTGATCCAGACGCCTCATCTCCTCCATGCCCGGATGGTTCATGTGCCAGAGAAATAAAGCCCTGGCCGAGGTGATCACACGTTGAATCGGCACCGAAACCCAGTCAGCCACAGTGGGCACTGCCAGCGTGAAGGAAATCGACACAAGGCCTGGCTCCTTCTGCCGACGGCCATGAGCGAAGCCACAGAAGGGCAACGGATGACCTCGGGCTACCAGGATACTGTCGCCCATCTCCGGATAGTTGTGCCGAACCGCTTGGTACATAAGCTCCTTCTTTGTGGGGAAGTGGAACGTTAGGCTATCATCCTCGTCCTTCTGATGCAATGAGAAGAAGACGTTGCACAACTTGAAGAAGCGCGAAAAGGCGTTGTTCATGATCGTCGCCTCGCCAGAACCAAGTTGCTGCACCACCTCAAAGCCTTCTTCGTTCAGCTCGGGATGGTGCCTCACTTCCACCCAAAAAAAGCCCAGGGAAACAACAAGTTAGACTTTCAGATTACTACTAAATTATAAGAACAAAAAGTTAGACTTTCAGATTACCACTAAATTATAGGAGCCCAAAAAGTTTAAAGGTTGGGTATTGGGAAACTAAGGTGCTGTAGATACCTGCCGCGAGGATCGGGTCGGACAAAGAGTGGGCAGGTCCCAAGGTTGTTGACTTTGAGATTCTGACAGGACAGCCTCACGAGATGCCCACCCCATGGACAGCTTTGTTTCCTGGGCTTTGAAGTAACCAGGGAGAAAAAAGTCTATAGACTTTTATTTCATTTTGGCTACTTTAAGGAACAGGTCCCGAAAAAAAGTATTAAGGTATGGTACTCCAAAGCCCAGTTTCCAGAGTTTGCCAGCAGGACTCTCGTAGCCAATCTGCCACCCCTCATCTTCGAGGAGATTCGGGACATTGAGCAACCACTCATCGATGTTCTCTGGGCAGACTGCCATGTTGGTCTGCTAGTCCGGCTTCGGTGCTCTTTATGCTTCTAAGGAGCTGCTACGCTTCTACAGGCTTGAACCATATTCCGCATGACGATACCGGTCTTCACTGGATCAAACTTAAGCTACCGAAACCTACTTTTTTGTAGGGCCCCTATAAATTCTACATTAGGGTTTAGAATAAGGACCTACAAAAAAGTAGGTTATGGTAGTTCAAGGAATGGCATGCATCAAGATACGCGAAGCCCAGAACGAGACAGCAGCAGCGAGCCTGTAGACTTCTGCGAAGCGCTCCGGTCCTGGCCCCCATGTGCCGTTTTCTGGAATTTTTCCACGTCAATATGGGCAGTTCTCGAAATGAGGGTCCCTTTTCAAAAAAAGGGTGCCGTACTCTTTGATATCTAGCAAGCTTTTCAGAAGTTTCCTAAGGCTTCACTCTCGACTTGGGGGCTCAGGGTTTCGTAAATGTAGGGGCCTGAATAATCAGAATAGGGTTTTGGGGCCTATTATACCATAATTGTAATAAAGAACCCCCCCCCAAAAAAAAGAATAGTAAAAGTAGTAATTATTTAGGCTAACCCCTAAACCCTAAACCCTAAACCGATTCTTAGATACCATAATCATAATAAGGACCCCCCCCCCCCACCCCCTAAAAAAAAAAAGAATAGTATAGGTAATTATTTAGGCCTCTACAGTTTAGATCCGGAAAACCCAAGGAGGGGCCGCTCGGCTTCAGGGGACGACCATCCTTCGGGCTTCCAGCCCAAACAAACTTGAGAGGTTTCGGTCTAAGGTTGAACCCATGGGCCCCTAACATGGGCCCTTAGGGGATTCTAGGGCCCCTTAAGGGTATGTATAGGGTATATAGTAGGTATATTAGGGTCCCAGGGTTAAGGGCCCATACTAGGGGCCCATGGGTTCTACCTTAGACTCGGACTTAGGGTTAGGGTCTAGGGTTTAGGGTTTGGGGCTGAGGGTTTAGGATTCAGGGTTTAGGGTTAGGAGGGTTTAGGGTTAGGGTTTGCAGACAAGGGTTTCGGGTTCAGGGTTTAGGAGGGTTTCGGGTTTTGGGTTTAGTTCCTACACATGCTATTTAATCGGGAGGCCAAAGTTACAGCTGTGGAACTCGCACTAAGGGTGCTTTTACAACATGGCTGAATTTGGCCATGTAGGGTTTAGGGTTTAGGTTCATGAGTTCGCCTTCACAACTTAGGGCGTGCATCCATTTGGCAAGAACGTTCCTTTTGTGGTAGAAACAATTACCAATGCCCTTCTTCGGAGGATTTTCTGGCACCCTCGCCCGCCACTAACCGCAAGGCTCGCGATACAGGGCATGTTTTGGTGAAATTTCTTGCGGGTTCTCCGCTGCTTTGCAGGTGATTTATCTTGTTAGACCCTCGTTTTTGCCAGCATCTCTATCAACGATCCGGCAAACAGTGAGGGTCTACATCACGCGGAGTTTTTCAAACGGCCCCCAGAGGTATCTTAGCACGAAGTCTCAGCACCAGTCTTATCATGCACAACCCTCCGAAGCCTGCAAAGGCTCAAAACGCCCCCCCTAAACTCTAAACCCTAAACCCTAAACCCAAACACCAAAATAGCGATTTCGACTCAAGACTCTTGGGTTACGCCCCCAGGCCCCGAGCATCAAAATACGCCCTAAACCTAAACAGCTCACAACGACTCAAGACCCCAACTCAGACCCTTCAATAGGATCCAAAATCTAGAGTCTAGACTTACCGTGAGAGGTCTTCTAGCAAGTTTTTTGGTGTAAAGGAAGCTTCGGATCCTTTTACAGGGCATGAGAATCCCCATCCTCCCAGAAACTCGCAGCATGCTCCCCGAAATCTAGGCTCCTGCTAAGCCTGAAAACCTGTAAACACCCTGATCCAGGAATGGTATTACACATATATGGGTAGTTCTCTAAATTAGGGTCCCTTTCGGGGTACCCTAAACAATAGGTGCCGTATTATAATAAGGACCCAAAAAGGGACCATAATTTTGACAACGACCCATATAGGGTGTAGGGTTTAAGGCTTAGGGTTGAGGGTTTAGGGTTGAGGATTTAGGGTTGAGGGTTAATTAGGTTTTTTTAATCTGAACCCTAATATATTCGGTGTCATAGGGCCAGGGTACCTTAATCAGGTTCCAACATTACTTCAGACCCGTACATCTGGCCGTAAACCCCAACAACTCTCTACCCTAAACCCCTAAACCCTAAACCCTAAACCCTACACCCCAAACCCTAAACCTTAACCCTAAACCCTAAATCCTTAAACCCAGAAGCCCGTGGCGTTCCCTGGCCTGAACAGGAAATCTTGTCTTTCACGCGTTGCGTCACCTGCGTTGAGGAGACATGTGGGAGCCAACTTAAGGGACTTCATGCTGAACCTAGAATTTCGGGGTATACTAGTTTAGTATACTTATCTAGGGACGGTAAGGGAACAATCACCGTACCAATCCTACACATTACACCTAATCAAACTGAAACTCTGCCCTCTGAAAGACTAACCTACTGTAGAGGGGAACTAGAGGTTAAACTTTCGGGGTATATTGGGATTATATAGAAAAAGCTAGAGGTTAGCTAGGCTAATCCCTGGAAGGAGATGCTGCGATCTCCCCACCCGACATGACTACGTTCTATCCGCGACCCTGAAAACCCAAACACGGAATCCAAAGCCCTGCCAGGACCGCTTCAGGGCCCCTTTAATCGAGTCCTTGTGGTCCTTAATAGTGGGTATTTCGGGGATAACAGGTTGTAGTTGCGGGGTTCGAGGTATTCCCTGAACCGACCGAAATTCCTTAAGCCTTGCCCGCCTTGCCCTAAACCCTATAAACCCTAAACCCCGAAACCCTAAGCCCTAACCCCGAACCCCAAAACTGCTAAGCCCTAAACCCCAAAATCCCTAAATCCCTGAACCCGAAACCCCCACACCTCTCAGCCACAGGCCGTCGGCTCTAGGATTTAAACCCTGGCGCCCAAACTTTCAGCTCTAAACCCTAGTATAGTGAATCCCAGGGTTTTGGCGGTAGGGTTTAGGGTTTAGGGTTTAGGGATTAGGGTTTAGGGTTTAGGGTTGTAGGGTTTAGTCTACGGCGAAGGCCAAAAAAGTTGTAAAACATGGGGTTTAGGATGATTCGTGCGGGGATTCCCCATACCTTACCTTCAGGGAGGACAATGATGTTCCAAAATTCTGGCTTCGGCTTCAGGTTTAGGGTTTAGGGTTTAAGGTTTAGGGTTTAGGGTTTAGAGTATAGAGTTTAGGGTTTAATTCAGGCCCACAAGACTTAGCCTCAGGGTTTGGGGTTTGGGGTTCCTAGGTTCCTGAGTGACCCCGAAATAATAAAGGGTACCTTTGCTCCTACTTTTTGGTTTTAATCAGGGAGCCCAGAAAAGAACAAGGGCAAAAGGGTACCACTCAGGAACCTAGTAGCCCACACCATTGCTGCGAGACCCCTTTAGCTTGTTCGGGTCTAGCGTGCATGGTTTAAGCTCGAGATCCTCTGGCACCCCTATCATGAACCCCAAACCCCAAGCTGTCAATCCTCGACGAACCCTCAACCCCCAAACCCCGAAACCCCAAACCCTGAAGCCTAAACCCCAAGCCCTGAAGCCCAAACTCCCAAACCCCAAACAGAGCAGACAGAACCTGATGAGGGCTAGGGCCAAGCCTTTGGGGCTGAGGGGGACCCCGAAAACCCCAGATCAAAGAAGAACGTTGGGGGTCTAGGATTTAGAAGTCAAAGGTTTACGGTGTTCGGGATTTCAGGACGTTGTTGGGGATTAGGAGGACTCAGGATGCGAAGCTTTTAGGTAAGGCTGCTGGAGCTTAAGGTATAAGTCTTTGCGGTTCGGGTCTGGAGGTTTAGTGTTTTCTGGCTCACTGTTGCTAGCGGTTCCTTGTGTTTTTTTGTTCTTCAGCTCGGTGTGAAGGTGTACTGGTACGCTTGCTACAAGTGTTTTGCTTCTGTGAAATTCTGCGTTTGTTTGCAGGGCTGACGGCGCAGGGTTTGTGTTGTAGGGCTCGTCGTGTCCGTCCGTACGCTCTTTGCTCTTGGGTTTAGAATAGAAGGTGTCCAGGGTCTTGAGACAGGGGCATTCGGCATACCTGTTTGCTGTGTCCTTAGAGGTGAGGCTGCTAGTGAGGGCAAGCTGCATATATTGTACAGGGGGGCGGGGGGTAAAACCTTAAAGCATGGACTGTTTAACCTCTACCACCAAGCCCTCCAAACCCCTAAATCCCTTAATCCCTAACACCTAAGCCCGAACCCCCTTAAATCCAGTAGCAATTACAAATCCAGTAGCAATTACCTTAACCAGCCAAAACCTAGGATTTAGTAGGGTCCCTGTTGAGTCTATATTCGGGTTCGTAACAAGGGCCCACAAAAAAGTTGGTTGTGGTAGTTTAAGGAACCCTAAACCCCAAACCTTAAACTCTAATTAAGTCCATAAACCATAACCCTAAACCCTGAAACCTGAACCGAAAACCCCAAAACCTTAAAGCCCCTAAGTCCATCAATATAGGAGCCTAAATTATTAGAATAGGGTTTTGGGATAGATTATATCATAACAAAAAAAAGGAGCCCCAAAAATGGTACAGGTAGTTATTTGGGCCCCTACATTGGTCAGAACCTAAAACGTCAGCCCCTTGCAGGCGCAGCGCCTCTGACAGGAAATCGTCCCAATCAATCTTCCCGTTGCCTTTCTTGTCCCACTCCTGAGGGTTTCGGGTTTAGGGGGGGGTTTGGGTTTCGGGGCTTCGGGTTCTTCTTGAATTGTAGGGGTGTGACGGGTTCAATTGGGTTCTATTCCGGCCTGCAGACTCTAGACCTGTCCCTTTGCAGATTTAACGCTGGGTATTCTGGGGTTTGTTGAATGCTTATGGCCTAGGGCCTGGGGTTTGGGCTTCAGGCCTTGTAGTAGGTTGGGATATCTAGAGTGCTTTTCGAAGCCAAGACGCAAGGGTTGAGTTTGAGGAATACATACGCATAGTCTTACCCTAAGGGTCCATGTGCCCAAATAGCATATACTTCGACCCTAAACTACCTAAATAGGGCCAAAGTATATGCTATTTGGGTACATGGACCCTTAGGGTTACATAGAGTTTAAGATTTTGGGGTCTGGGACCTTACATACGGGGCGTTTCAGTCTCTGGCCGGAGCCACATCGCCCTTTGTCTGTTCCCGGTGGTTTAGGGCCTAGGGTTTTTAGGGTTTAGGGTTTAGGGGTTTAAGGTTTAGGGTTTAGGTGGTTTAGGGCTTAGGGTTTTTAGGGTTTAGGGTTTATAGGGTCCATGATTTTCACATTCTCACAGGATCCCGACTCTAGTAGCTGCATGGTCAAAAAGAGATGATGCACTTTCCTTGCACTGGGAACATGTGCTTCAAGATCCCTAGCAAGAACCCAAGAAATGGGAGTTTCCGAAAATAGGGTACCCTAAAATAGTACCCCAAATAGTAGCATCCTTATTATAAGGACCCCAAGATAAGGTACCCCTTATTTACGGAAACTCCCATATGCACCTTGAACGTTTGGTCCAAGTCGTCATCCTCGTTGTCCTCGGATCGGACAAGGATCCTAAATCTCGTTAATTAAGCTACATGGGTAGTTCTCTAAGTCAGGGTCCCTTTTAGGTCCCCAATATAGTACGGCACCCTTTTATAAAGGACCCTAAAAGGGACCCTAATTTAGAGAACTACCTACATACGGAAACTCATACGAGGGGCCGGTCTGACGGGTATCCTCTGACTTGAGGGGTGCAAGGGAGGATGTGCTTCGGTCGCGTCCCGCACATTCTACTCTTCACCGGGTCACCTTTCCTCAACCCCTAATCCCTAAACCCCAAACCCTACATGCTAAACCCATACCATGAACACAACCTTCAACCAAAGCCCTGAACTCAAGGATCTGACTCACCCTTGCCTGCTAATAGCCTTTTCAGCTTAGTATACATGATGCAGGAGCCTTTGTAATTGGGCTAGTGGTTTTGGGGTATGCTTTGGGTGATAGTTACTTGAATAAGGGCGAGGTGTAAGAGAACGACGGTTATTGATGATTCAGTTGTCAGGGTCTGTTACACCCTTAGCCTTACACAAAGAGTAAAAACCCATTGACGCTGGAAACGACGTCTAGTCACATTTAGGAAACCCCCGTTCCTTGAGGTATATGTTT
Organism: Symbiodinium sp. CCMP2456; assembly: GCA_905221635.1. Classification (NCBI taxonomy): domain Eukaryota; class Dinophyceae; order Suessiales; family Symbiodiniaceae; genus Symbiodinium; species Symbiodinium sp. CCMP2456. The sequence continues at coordinate 1,911 of CAJNDV010033613.1, read as the reverse complement.
CTTAATTCAAGAGTTTTTAGTCTCTTCCTAAACCCTAAAAACCCTGAACCCTAAACCCTATACCCTGGTGGGGGCGTTAAGGGCTTGTGGGTCGGAGTCGCTGGCGGTTGGTAGATGGCCAACAGTAGGTCCAGGAGCTGGGATTTGCTGATCTTGCCTCTTGTGGGATAGAGGTAGCTCTCTAAGTTAGGGTCCCTTTTTGGGGGGGTCTTTCTTGATAAGGGTGCCGTGCTATGCTCCATATAAGGCCAGGGAGTTTAGGACTAGGGTTTAGGGTGTAAAGGTTCAGAGACTTGCGGATTTCTGCCACTTGCGGGATAGAGGGCCACTGAGCTTAGGATTGCTGCAGGGTTTAAGGACTTGCTGATCTTGCCTCTTGCTTCATAGAGGGCCCAGGTTCCAGGGATTAGGGTTTAGGGTTTGGGAACTTGCCGATTCTGCCCTTTTTGGTGGGATAGCAGTCCGTGTGGTTTCTCTTGATTTGGGGCCATGAGATTTAGGGTTTAGCTTTAGGGTCCTGTTTTGCCTCCTGTTGGCTTTGCCATGGGCGGTTTGTTTAGGGTCTAGCGGCCTGCTGATTTTTTGCCAGTTTGGGGATCTGAAGCGCAGGGTTTTGGGACCCAGGGGAATACCTGTGCTCTTCTGGGGCGTCCTGAACCCTAAACCCTATCTCGTTATAAGATGTTTACAGGCTTCCGGTTTATCGACGCAGAAGGCGCTGCAGCCATCATGTCCGCTGCCACCATCTTACTTGAACTAGGAATCGTAACGACACTAGCACCCTAAACCCTAAAACCCTAAACCACAAACCTCAAACCCTAAAGCCTAAAATCCTAAATCCTAAACCCTAAGTCCTACCAACAAGGCATCGATTTTTAGGGTTGTTTGTAGCTCTTTGTAACCTCTCAAGGATCCCCCGGGACCCCAAAGGCTTAATTAGGATTCAGGTGGACCCTTAGGGTTTAGGGTTTAGGAGTTTAGGGGTTTAGGGGTTTAGGCTGCAAGTTTTAGGAGCAGTGTGCTCTTTTTGGGGCTCTCCCAAGCCAACTTCCACGGAAATCAAATATCTCCAGGCCTTTGTTGGGCATGGAGTACCTGAGAGCAAGCAAGGGTTGTCAAGGGTGCTTGGCCCGTATACGATAATGAAGACGTCCTTCAGGGTCCCGGCGTCGGAAGCCAAACACCAAACCGTAAACCCACCAGCCCTGGCCCCCGAACCTGAAGCGCTGAATGCGAATCTCTTCCTTGATGCAGACCCTTGATAGTTCAATACCCTTTCAGTACCCGCCCCCATGTTAGGATCCTCAGTTGCATCTTTATTTTGGGAGAAGGATGTATTCATCAGGGATCTACATTATCCCCAAGGCCCAATCCTGTTTGGTAGGGTTAGGAGCGAGGGGGTTTTCCGAAACCCCATCCCCGGACTAGACACGAAACTTAAACCCGTCTCACGTCTCAACCAATAACCCTGCAACGCCGGACCCCATGACTTCCACCACAAACCCAAACCTGCATCTCCGCCCGACACACCACGTGGAAGTACGGGCATCCAGCGATCTGTTTACTGTTGTTTCTCAAGTATAGGGACCATCGATATTTACTGTGGTTTCTCCATTTCAATGTTATTTACCACTACTTGTGTTGTTTATTTGTGTGATGTGAAAGCCACTTGAACCCCAAAACGGATTCTGTTCGCAGCTCTGTGTTGCATGGCTACCGCTTGTTTCCCGATAGTGCAAAGAACCAGACAATCTCACTAAAGAAGACACCAGGAAGCCCCTCTGCTTCTGGACAATCAGTGTTCTCTCAACATGAAAGGAGAAAGCTCTTCTTGTAGAAAGATATTCGCCTCGGCGCCGGCCGAAGCTGTCAAAGGTTCCTGTTCGGACTTCCCCCCCCCCCCCCCCCCCC
>CAJNDV010033612.1:5771-33763 GCA_905221635.1 Symbiodinium sp. CCMP2456 | reverse complement strand
GGCCTTAATAATCAGAATAGGGTATGGGGGTATATTATACTATAACGGTATTATGGAACCCCCAAAATACTAATATAGGTACTTATAAAGGCCCCTATGGTAAACAAAAGAAGCGTTCAGAAATAGAACAAATTCTGAGCGCGTGTCATCGTGATATGGATGACGCTATCACTAATGATTCAGAGACTCCAAAACCCCATAGTCGAGGACATTTCTCCAAAGTAGATGGCACTTCTGGTTTTGAGTCAAGGAATGTTGCTTAACGTACATAAGTATCCCTATAATGAACTAACAGATATTTCTTGACTAAGGGATATGGGAAATCTCTGGGTACTGAGACCCTCCAGCAACTCTATACTATATACTCAACCCTAAACCCTCAACGTAACTAAACCCTAAACCCCAAACCCTGAACCCTACACTACACCCTAAACCCTAACTAAACCTCAAACCCTCGCGGTGCCTCCTCAAAAAGATGGCTGCGAGGCCGGGAAGTTGGTCTGCTGCATTGCAGGTCCAGAGGTTATGCCACTTGCCTCGATCCTAAACCCTAAACCCTAAACCAGGGTTTAGTGTTTAGGGTTTCAAGGTTCTTCTTGGGGATTTAGGGTTTGGAGTTTGGGATCGATTGCTCAAAGTCTTAAGGGTTTGGGGTTCAGGATTTACTTGGGGGTTTCTTACTTCCCCAATAAGCCAGGGAAATAAAAGGTCAAACTTTCAGTTTGCTAGTAAATTAAATGATAAGGACCCAAAAAGTTTGAAGGTTGGGCATTGGAGAACTAAGGTTTATGGTTTGGAGGTTGGGATGAAAGGCTCTAAGTCTTGGGGGTTTAGGACCGTTTAGTGTTTAAGGGTTTAGGGAGGTTTAGGGCTTAGGGGTTTAGGGTTTGAGGTCTGTTTGTCTTCGGGCTTGGGTGTTTAGGAAGTAACCTCGCAGGTCTAGAGTTCACAGGTCCAAGGACAATGACAAATCCAAGACGGAGGTCACTATTATGGTATCCTACAGAGAAGGGTCCTCCAAGGGGATGGGGGTAATGTAGGGGCCTTAATACTTGGAACAGGGTTGTGGGGTGCAGGCGGACATGAATCTGAGGCGATAAAGGTTTCAGATGACTTGAGGGTTTTGGGGTATGTATACTATACTTATAACAAGGAACCCCCAGAAAATAGTATAGGCAATTACTGAGGCCCCTATAATATATAGCTTTTCTAATAACCTAGTAGTCCCCAGATCTCCCTCGTACCCTCTAAGGTTCAGTTGGGATACCTAGTACCTCCCCCCCCCTGTACCATTTTCTCTTAAGCATCCTACAAGACAGGCACCCCAACCGAGGACACCGGTGATTAGAACGATAGAGGCAGTCGTGATAATGCGACTTACTCCGTCCAGCTATCCTTGATATAGGGAGAGGCAAGCTTGGGACTCGGGCTGCTTGGAGGTTTGCATGGTTGGATTTTGCTTTGGGCTGTTCTGGCAATGGGCTCAGTTGTCCAGATGTCACAGGAATCTAAGGTTAGCCCTTGGGCAACGATAAAAATTATCTTGGTCCCGAAAATGTAAAATAAGACTTGCTCGACTACGACCATCGGGCGTTAAAAAGGCTTCTTGAGCCTTGAAGGCTTTAAATAGTGAGAATCAACAGCTCATGGCACCTGAGTATACTGCAGGCGGGGTGGCTGGAGTGGGCTCCCTACAATCTGATACCAGCTGTTTACCCAAAAGAGTCATCAGGATGCCAATTATTAAGCACATGCTGGAAGTAGGCTGACATGACCCTAAGTTCTAAATCCGATCACCCCCAACAAAGCCCCTAAACGCCGGCATCGAGGGTCTGAACGAATTCCTGGCAAGGCCAAGCTGCGCATCAGCTGATCCAAGTCACGGAAGATGTTTAGCACCTTCCTGAAGTTAAGAGCTCCGGTGTTCCCTCTGGGTTTAGGGTTTAGGGTTCAGGGTTTAAGAGCTCCGGTGCTCCCTTTTTGTTGACTGGGGGTAATCCTCAATTACGTACCGGAGCCCTAATTCGAGAATACTCTTTCTTGCCGGCTCAATAACGGTTACACACGGAATATTCCAAAAATTAAAAGGGGTTTCTTGCTCTGACTTAATCGAGGGGACTAGAAGCTGTAGTGGTCGTTGCAGTAGTAGTAGTAGTAGTAGTAGTAGTAGTAGTGGTAGTAGTAGTGGTGGTAATAGTAGTAGTGAAAGTCATTTACATCAGCCCCGACGCTTGCAGCCGCTGACTTCCGAAGCCGTCCAGAGGCTGCCTTCTGCCATCCTTTGCCAGTCAGGGCTAAGTAGTTGGGATTTTACATGAAGTCCTGTTCAGGATCATTCTATAATTTCGGGTATCTATTGCTGAATTGAAGATTGTTGTCTGTAACTCTGTGTGGGACTTCCTCTGAACCACTTTGCTGTACCATTTAACCCAACAAAGAGCGTTCAATGCCGTGCTTTGAGGGCCCCTGTTTACGGGCTTTGACTGACCTGCAGGTCACTCAAAGGACATGACCCATGCTGTCGCGTCTGCACTGAAAGTGCTCCTGGACAAACTCCGGCGATGCGTGCAGATCCGTGTAGCAGTGATCTCGGAACTCAAGCTTCCACGAAGCTTCGTGGTAGTTACGTTAAAGGGTTGGGGGCACGCGGTGATCAATTCCCAGTCTCAGGTTCAAAACCAGGAACCGGACATGACTCCGACGGATGCCTGCATATTTAAAGCATTTCGGCACGATGAAGGTCCAGTACGACGAATTGCGGAGGCCCCACGTACTACTTGCAACCACGGGGACTTCTCCACCACTGCCTCCATGGCCATGCAGAAAACACCTGGGGCAGGCAACACTCTCAAAGTATTGCTTTTGGGGTTTGTTATTGAAGTTGCTTTTTGAAGCTCCATACCCCAAACCCTAAAGCCCTTGCGTTTTGAATCTCCAAAGCCAGGACAAGCAGAAGTACTGAGATGTAGTCAAGCTTGCTACAATAACCCCAGGCATAAAGATAGCTTCCGACCCGATCTTCAAAGCACCCACGAGCTCCTCTTCCCTACCCTTTTACACCTGGACTACGCATATGCCAGGAACCGAGGCGCCGACTGTGCTGTGGACTCGTGCCACACGGCTACCCCAACCCTAAACCCTAAACTCCTAAACCCTAAACTCTAAGCCCTAAACTCCTAAACCGTGCCTGCAAGTCTGCCCAGCCTCTGGAATTTCTGGGCCCGAAGCAAGAAAAAGGTTGTCGGTGGGGGTGGGGGGGAGAGGGTTTAGGGTTTAGGGGTTTGGGGGTGGGGGACAGGGTTGGGGCTAGAGGGGTTTAGGGTTTAGAACCAGGGTTTAGGGGTTTTTTAGGGTCTAGGGTTGAGGGGTTTCAGCACTCACTCTCGGACTTGCCTAGGCGAGGTTCCTGGTAGGGTTGAGGGGTTTAGGGTTTAGGGTTGGGGTTATTGTTTTCGAATTCGTGCTTATAGGGTTCGGTTATTGAAATATTTAGGTTCGGGGTTCAGAGTAGGAGTTTCCCATAACAGAGAACATTGGTAGCATGCCAACCACCTTCTACCTTGCGGGTTAGGGGTCCCATGGCCGGAGGGGCCATGATGGATACAGGCCACCTAGTTACATTAGCTAGATTCAGCTCGATGCCATTTAGGGTTTAGGGTTTAGGGTTTAGGGTTTAGGGTCACCCCAAACCCCAGGGCCAAAACCCCAAAAACCCAGAACCCTATTTCCTCAAGTGCAAAGCTCAAAACCTCAAACCTGTTAAACCCCGGCAGCAATAATTTCGGCCACGGCGCCATAGAGGTGCAAAGGGGAACCCCCCGCCGCCGGAACGAAGGGGTTGCAAAACTCAGCCACGAACGACCTGAGAGAACCGGGCTTATATAGCAGTGTTAACTATTAGAACCGGGTTTTGGGGCCCATAATACTATATTCATAGTAAGGAACCCCCAAAATAATATTAGTAATTATTTAGGCCCCTATATTAAATCGTAGGTTAGCCGGTAAAGAGCTTGGTAGGGTTATGGTCTCGTATTGTTGATGGCTTCATTAACGTGTACCTGAGACGACAGCGCTCAAGGCTTACCCTTTAAACTGGGCTGCTCTTTATTACCTTGCTAAAATTTTAACTTTTAGTACCCCTAATATAAAGTGATAAAGCTATAAAGTGACTGTAAAGTTCAACCAAGTAAAGGTTTAAGATCAGGCAGGGTTGACGGCTGTGTTCACATGGGTAGTTGTCAAAATTATGGCCCCTTTTGGGTTACCCTAAATAGTAGGTGCCGCATTATAACAAGGACCCAAAAAGGGACCATAATATTGACAACCACCCACATGTACATGAGAAGGCTTGTTAGGCTGAAGGATGTAGCATTTGAGGGCTTAGAGCGCTCGGGGTTTGGTTTTCAAGGTGTCGCCACGGATTTTCAGGTCCACTACAACCTGCACCCGAACTCAATCGATCCCCCAAACCCGCAACCCTTGTTTTGAGCAGGGGCTGCAAACTCGCAACGCTAAAGCCCTAAACCCCTTAACCCTAAACTCTAAACACCTTTTTCACAAGGGACTCGGCTGCTGCCCTTACTGCCCTGCCCTGCCCTGCCCAACACCTAAACATCTAAACCCATAAACCCTACACCCCAAACCCCTAAACCCCTAAACCCCTAAACCCCTAAACCCAAAACCCCTACAGCAACCCGTCAAGCTTGAAGTTCCTAAAACTTTCAAGCAGCTTCCGTGATGTTCAACGATTGAAAACGGCAGTGTATATAAATTTCTATACCCCCGTTTAGGGTTTAGGGGTTTAGGGGTTTAGGGTTCTCACAAACTCAAAGCCACCAAAACGCAACAGCTCCAGTGGCTTAGGAGAATAGGTGCGGCGTGCTTGTTGTCACTCCCCTACCCTAAACCCTAAACCCCTAAACCCTAAACCCTAAACCCTAAACCGCTGAAAAAGCCGCTAGCAGGGAACAGGCTGAGTACCAGCAACGACGATGGGCGGCAAAAAGGGAGAAGGTTTGGGGTTTAGGGGTTTTGGGTTTAGGTATTTAGGGTTTAGGGGTTTTGGGTTTAGGTATTTAGGGTTTAGGGGTTTTGGGTTTAGGTATTTAGGGTTTAGAGGTTTTGGGTTTAGGTATTTAGGGTTTAGGGGTTTAGCGTTTAGGGTTTTTACCTTCTAGAGTCTCCAGACCCTAGACAACGCAACAACGCCCTTTGGAACAGCCTGCAGTTCCTTCAAGTCTCTGCCAAGAGATTTGACAAGCACTAGAAACCCCACAAATGCTTTAAGACTTCAACTAATAGAGGGGCCTTAGTAAATTAGAATAGGGTTTGGGTGTATACTATATTATAAGTATAATAAGGAACCCCCAAAACCCTATTCTAATTATTCAGCCCCTACATTACTGCAGGTTTATCGAGGATTAGGATAGCTTGGACTCAGGCTCAAGGCTTTTAGGAATGTGAGTGGGCTCGGTCAGGTTTGACGGTGAGGCAACCGAAAGTCACGGTTTAGGGTTGAGGGTTTAGAATTTCGCATGAAGTTGCGACCCCTCATGCCAACGACTTGAGACACCTTCGAAGCGCAGAAGAATTTCGAACAAGCCACCCGTGGATCCAAAGAGGCACTGCCTGCAGCGATAAGCCGGGAAAGAGCTTCGGGGGTTGGCAGCCGGGCTCGGGATATTGCAGTGTACTGAATGCTTGCAGCAGGAAGTAGAAAATACGGCTACATCTCATCTTCATTCTACCAATTGATTATGCCCACTGAGTTTGCGGCAATGCCTGTTCGTGTTGCAGGGTGACAAGCAACACGAGCCTCTTCGAACATCCTCATCTCGAATCTTTGACAAGCACGCACCCTGTAGAACCTGCACACAGCCCCTGTACCGTCGAAACCAAAACCTGCAAACTCTGAACCATAAGACCTAGATCCAGAACCCAAACCTTGAAACTTAAACCCTCAACCTTAGATCCCAGAACCACCCAAACCTTGAAAGGTTGCATACTGGAGAAGAGAGTTTGTAAGTTCTAAAGGGTAAGCTGAAAGCTGCAGTCGACAAACAAGTGGAGCATACAGGTCGGATGTAGTAGGTCGGTGTTAAGCATTTAGGGCTCGTAGGTATGTAAATATGTGAATGTATGTGTCTGTAGATACGTACATCTATCTCTCAAAAAACCTGTTTATATTGCACAAACTATACACAGTGCTAGATAGATCCATAGGTAGATAGATAGATGAATAGATAGTTAGGTAGATAGATAGATGGACAGATGGACAAATAGATAGACAGATAGATAGTGAGATCGATTTGTATATATTTGTCTACGAACATACACGTGTGTGGATGTATCTATGGCTGCTCAAATCTGCTAGAATGCTGCATAGAATTAGAGATCTCGCTCTCTCTGTCTCTGTCTCTCTCTCTCTCTCTCGCTCTCTCTCGCTTTCCAGCTTCGGGTCCTTATGACATGCATCCTACTATCATGCCGATAAGGGCAGGGTTCAGCGAGGATCCAGGACCTCTTTAGTTAGATCGATACACGAAACACTAGAAACCCCCTATACAACCCAAAACCCTGAACCCTAAACCCCAAACCCCTAAACCCTAAACTCTAAACCCCTAAACCCTAAACCGTGTAATTATAAGAGCCGTACAGAAGCCCTCAGCACCCTCGCAGTCCACAGCCTTCTTCTTCATGACCGGTGCAAGCGACAGGTGCTGTGGGAGCGCAGGAGGTCGGCGCTTATGCCGGGAGTTTACGTACCTCGGTTTAAGGTTTAGGGTTTCGGGTTTAGGGTTTAGGGGTTTAGGGTTTAGGGTTTAGGGTTTAGTTTCTTAAGGTTTAGGGTTGTCAAGTGTAGCATGCGGGGTTGTATTACAACTACCTTCAGGCCGAAGCACCTGTCATAACACCTGTTTTGCGTCCAGTCGTTCTATGGGCCCTCTTTGGCCCTAAACCCTAAACCCTAAACCCTAAACCGTAAACCCTAAACCCTAAACCCTAAACCCTGCAGGCTGGCGCTACTCTGGGGTCTCTGTTCAGAGGGGCTCCAAGAAGCTTCGTGGTGTTGACGTTTCGGGTTCAGGGTTGGCAGGGGGGGCTTCGTATTATAAGGAAACCTAATAAAGACCCGAGGTTTCTTACTCATGTTCCTATATGTATGTATGTATGTATGTATGTATGTATGTATGTATGTATGTATGTATATATATATATATATGTATGTATGTATGTATGTATGTATGTATGTATGTGTCCTGATGCGGAGTTCGCAGACGGCTGGCAAGGCCTTTCAATCCAAACCTCTAACACCTTAAGCCCTTTTTGTTGAGCAAAGCCCTAAACCAAAACGATTCCCTACTAATTACCGAGCAGCCTCAAGGATCAACCCCAGCGGGCCCAGCGTTGGGAACTGCCCAGCTGGGGCTCAGTAGGTCCGGTAGTAGGTGTGCCACTTCGGGTTTAGGGTTCAGTGTTCAGGGTTTAGGCTTTGGGTTTAGGGTTTATTGCAGCCCTAAAAGCCAAAACCGCTTAGGATGCAGCGCCCAAGGGCGCAAGTCAGCCCAAACCCGGGGCCCCAATAAACGCACCAGGGTAGAGAACAGCATGTGGCCTCTGAGCGAGTATTGGATGCTGAGCAACATGCATCTTGGACGACTCTTCTGGACTGCAACATCAGAAACTGCAGACACAACGGCCCTATCGCTGCTTATTTGATGTATCGGTACACCCCACACCTTCACCACAAGCCCCAAAACAAAGACAGCGGGCAACCCTCAACCCGAAGCCTCAGACCCTCAACCCTAGACCCTCAGGCACGATCATCAGCAAGACTGTTGATGATATAAATCCCGCATGACCGATCCTAACCTATGGGAATTATGGTACATCTCTGATTATGATGGGTAATGCAGGATTTAACTCATCAACCGTATGACCCTCATGCAAGGCGCTGATCCTCGATGGCTTTTGCATTCAGCACACCTGGGAGGGTACAGATAGCAGGCCTGAGGCTTGCCGGCCGATCGCGGCCGAGGTTGAAAAATGGTTTAGGGTTTAGGGTTCAGGGTTCAGGGTTTAGGGTTTAGGGTGTAGGGTCCAGGGTTTAGGATTGGACTTTGGGGCATATGATAGCTTAACTCTAATAAGAAGAGGAATCGTGATGAGAATGATAGTAATAATAATAATAACAATAACAATAATAATAATAATAGAAGTATAGATACTTGTTCAGGCAATAGTAGGCACGTCTGCTCTGAAGCCACCAGGAATTTGGGCGTAGGGCTGCAGGATTTAGAGCAGAAGGGCCGACGCACATTTTAACTGTCACGAAGACGTCAACCATGACGGTTTAACGGAACCCTTTGAACCCCTGGGACCAAAGGGGTGCTTTCGAGGTCCCTAAACCCTAAACCCTAAACCCCGAGATCAGACGAAGCACAATTTCGGAAGATGGCTTTTCGGAGCTTCGCGCCACCCGGCATGGCCCGAATGCTGCTGCTGGCAAAGAGGAGAAAGCCTGCAAGGGGTTTAGGGTTTAGGATTTTAGGGTTTAGGGTTTAGGGTTTTAGGGGTTTAGGGTTTAGGGTTTAGGGTTTAGGGTTTAGGGTTTAGGGTTTATGGTTTTGGTTTCTGCGTGCGATTGCGGCTTGGGGCTCCTGCCCGGGCCTGTCGTGTCATGGATTCAGGGTTCAGGGATTTCATGGTTTACGGTTGAGGCCGTGGCTCACGTGGCTGTAGGATATGACGAACATGAGGGGGTAGTCGGCCCCAAACTGAAGACTTATATCCCATAGCCGTACCCATAAAACAAAGTGGATTAAATCCTAAACCGTTTTAAAAATTCAAGCCCGAGACCCTAGACTATAGATCCTTAAGCCTTCAAACCCCAAACCCGTAGGGGCCGAGCACCCTAGCCAACTAAAGGCAAACCTGTTCAAGTATTGTAGGAATAGATCCTTACTTCCCCAATCAACCACGGAAACACGTGGTAAAACTTTCAGAGTACTGCGAAGTTATAAGAACCCAAGAAGTTTAAAGGTTGGGTATCGGAGAACTAAGTATAAAACCTCAAGAGGTGAAAGGTTACCTACTCTGCTTCTAAAAGACCTGCTTCTTGCTGCTGCTTTTGGAAGGAAAAGTCGTCTTGGGAATGGAGGGTTCAAGGCTTCGGGCCTTAAGGCTCAGGGTTTCCAGGCTCTTTGTTTAAGGGTTCAGGGGTTTAGGGTTTAAGGGGCTTAGAAAAGAACCCGCCCTACCTGAAACAACCAGAACCTCCGTCAAGGCCCCACGTAAACTCTAGTCGAATTTTGAAGAGTGCATAGGTTGAGAGAAGACCTTCATACCTGCAGCTATGCGCAAACAACCGCTCGTTAACACAAGAAGCTCGCCGTTAAGGTTTGCTGCAACTCCCCTCAAACCCAAAATCATGTTTCTCTTGACTTCTGCGAGTTGTGACCGCCTTCTTGTGGCACTGCGAAGGGGGACGGCGTCATGTAGCCGAAGCCGGAGTAGCCATACCTCCAAAACCCTAAACCCTAAACCCTAAACCCTAGACCCTAAACCCTAAACCCTAAACCCTAAACCCTAAACCCTAAACCCTAAACCGGCGACAGATCTCAGAGGTTCAGGGCTAGGGTTGCTCCTAAGTGAAACCGTAAGCGCCAGACGCGTCGTTTTCCAGTCGTTGTCGTCCATTTAGGGTTTAGGGTTTAGGGTTTAGGGGTTTAGGGTTTAGGGTTGAGGGTTTAAGGTTTAGGGTTTAGGGTAAGGCAAGGACAGCTTACACTTCCAGAAGAGCACCACTTTAAGAGCACCCAACAAGTTCAATGAGTGGTGTTGGAGAACTAACTGTACTGTAACCCTCAGGGTCTATGTAACCCCAAACCCTCCTTTTGAGCAGGGACTGCAATTAACCCCAAACCCTAAACCCCTAAACCACTAAACCCTAAACCCTATACCGAACGCACAGGTTACGATGATACCTGGGCCCTTCAGGTACCTGTAAGGACCTTTTTTTGCAGGTACCATGGGTCCTGAAGGTGAGAAACCCTAATAAGACTCCCCTAAACCCTAAACCCTAATAAGACTCAGCCTGCTGGACTTACGGTTTAGGGGTTTAGGGTCTAGGGCTTCGACTCTCACGCTGCTTCGGGTTTAGGGTTTAGGGTTTATAGGGTTTAGGGTTTAGGGTTTAGGGGTTTAGGGGTTTAGGCTTTAGGGGTTTAGGGTTCAGGGATTGAGGGGTTTCTAGGGTCCAGGGACATGCGAAAGCGCTTTCACCTTTCTAGAAGGCAATGAAGGAAGCTTACAACTCCGTATTCCAAGTACCGCGGTCCCTAAACCCCGAACTCTCAACCCCTAAACGCCCCCCACCCTAAATACCATTACAGTATAGAGTTTTAGGGGCCCTAAACTCTAAACCCTACCCTAAACCCTAAACCCTTAACCCTAAACCCTAAACCCTAAACTATAAACCGAGCAGAGTGGGGGGTTTACTGTATAGCCTCTCTCAGCAACTGTGCGTGAATCCAAGGGGCTCGTACGCATCGCCTCCCGCTCCCGCGCCAGTGGTGCCTTTCCTCGCTTCCCCTACTTGGAGGCCCGGGGGACTTAGTAAGTCGGGTATAAATAGGGTTATAATTGGGGTAACTCTATTTAGGGTACGTATAACTCAACTTATAACCTACTTACTAAGTCCCCCGTGCCTCCAAGTAGGGGTCCATACATACTACTATTCTGGAATTAAGCCCCCCAAACCGTAAGACGAATGGTCTTTTGGGACCTAATTCCATAATGCTTGTATATATGGACCCTCTGGGCTAAGCCCCTATAAACCCTAAACCCCTAAACTCTGAACCGGGCTCGTTTCACCCCAAACAGCGCTCGGGGCCTCGCGGCTTTAGGTTTCTGGCTTGAGTGTTAGAGGGTTTAGGGTTTAGGTTTTAGGGTTTAGGTTTTAGGGTTTAGGGTTAAGGAGCCACTACAGGTCGGGAGTTTAGGGTATATAGGGCTTCTATAAGGCAGATAGACCTTCTATAAGGCTCCTATAACGGTAACTACTCACCTGAAAATGTCCTAGATTCAGGTTCAACCGCTCGTTGTTTTCTGTCAATTTCAGACATCCGAGGGAGGAAACGCCAAAGCTCTTGGAGCGCCAGGCAGAACCCTCAACATTAGCCTTGCTTTAGATTAAAGAAATGGAAGGCAAAGGTTGACACCTAAACACTAAAACCTGAACCCTAATTCAACTAGGTTCTTTGGCAGTGGACTTTAGGGTTTAGGGCTTATTCTAGAGCAAGGCTCTGCAAGGCGGAGTGGGCTGGTGCCAGTTGGCACTCAGCAGCCCACCTTAAAACTGCCTTTCTTAAACAAAACTGGTTGGTGTGAGGCCGAAGAGCATCCTTAAGGAGCCGGTGAGACCTCTGAGACCCCCTCTGATAAGCTGCCACTTGCGCAGGGAGTGCAGTCGTCTGCAGGAGCTTCTGCATACCAATCCTGAGACTCGTAGTACTGAGAGACGAAGCCTGTGTTGCAGGGCACCACCTCCACCGAGGAGACATCACATCTGGGCGGCGGCGGCGCATTGCGGAAGGGGGGCAAGTCTAAGGCCCCTGTGTCCACATCCAGGTTGTCGCATGCACCGATATCGTCGTCCAGCACCTGCGCCTGCATCATGGCCGAAACCAGGCAGATCACCTTCTCGGCCGCCACGAAGGTCGCCTTGTGGGAGGCCTCCATGGTCGTGAAATCGGGCTTGGAGCTCTCCCAACTGCCGAGAGTCGCAGCAGTTCTGCAGACTCACACACCCGTCCCCGACGCTCGTCTGCAAGACGCAGAAGCTGCTCTCGAACTGACGCTGAAGGCCGTTGCACTTGGCCTGCTTCTGCAGGTACCTCCCATCCGCCTTTTCGTAGTCCGCCTTCTTCTTGGGGCCCGATTGCCGGAGAGTGTTGGCCCAAGTCCGAATCTTCTCCGCGCAGCCCATCATCACGTCATGATGTGGGAGTTTCCGAAAATTAGGGGTACCTTATTTTGGGGTCTTTATATTAAGGATCCTATTGTTTAGGGTGCTATCTTTGGGTCCCCTATTTTCAGAAACCCCCATGTTGCAAGGTCCCCAGACTCCCGTCGTTGAACTGCGCGAAGCAGGGCTGCGGGGGCGCTGTGAGAGCTTCATACTCCACCCGCGCAACTTCTCGCATTCCACGGGCGCGACCTCCTCGCCTCTGCAAGTGTCGTGCTGGCCTAGGTTGGCCCTGAAATCCTTCAAGATTTAAGGTTTAGGGTTTAGGGTTTAGGATTTAGAGTTTAGGATTTAGGGTTTAGGGTTTCGGGTTTCGGGTTTCGGGTTTAGGGGTATTCGTAAATAAGTTCCTCTTAAGATCAAAGCAGGGGAAACGTATAAATGTCCCAAAGGCCTACCTAGACCCTCCATCTACCCTCTATTAGACCCTAAATGCCCTTAATTTGGGACCATATACCCCTATTTGAGGGTACTTGGAGGGTCCTGGTAAGCTAGTGGCCTGCGAGCTTATCCTTGGCAGCCTTTGGTTTCGAAGAGGAAGGGGCCATGCAACTGGTTATGGCGTCGTAGAGGGCGTTGAGCTGCTTGATGGCCGTGTGGTGGTCATCCAGGGTGTCTTTCTTGATCTTGTCCATCTGCTTTCGGATCCCGTCCAAAGCACCCGAGGGGGACTCATCCAGCTTTGAGCCTTTCTTCGCCATCTTCTTGAGTCCTTCTGTAAGCTCCCCAAGGCTCTCCGGGCTGTGAGAACTCTCGGATGCGGTTTGCAAGAAGGAGAAGGGAGCTTTGGCATCTTCCGGTGCCTTCAGCTTCTGCTGCATCAGGCTGTTCTCCTCCACGCAGGTCTCACCCAGCCCAAAAGCAAGGCCGCCGGAGGCGATCACAACTGCCAAACAGGCGCGGGCCATTCTTTGCACGACCTTTCGGCCAGAGATCGAAGGACGGTTCGGTGTGGGCAAAACTTGTGCCCAAGTCCGCAGGAACCCGGAAACACTGGCACAGGTCATGAGGTAGAGGTTCGTGGCTGCAGGCTGAGAAAATCCGAATCTTCCAAATCCAAAACCTACAACAGACATCTGGTCATAAGCCCGGAACTTATAACCTCAGACCGTAAACCCGAAACAAAGAACCCCGAAAGCTCTGCTGACAAGATGTCCGCCGGTCACGGCTGCGAAAGTCACCTCCGCCACCTTCCATGAGATTTCGCAGGGGTTCGGCGCTCACACTCGGACACTCCAGGCGAGGCATGTGGTTCGAGGTCTGAAGTTTAGGGTCTTCGGTTTCGGTGTGCAGAGATGTAGCTGCTTGCTCCTTAAGCAAGGAACGTACGGGGCCGATGTCAACAGGCAGAAGTCACAGCCAAGTTCAACATTCATGTGAGCGTCGCACTTCGTGGTGCTTCAATTTGTGAGCGGACGGTTTCCACGGGATCCCCCAGCTCCCTCACTGCAAGATCAGCTTGAAGCCCAAAGTGTCCAAGTACCGTTGTAGTAGGTACTTAGTAGTACTTAGTAGGTATTTGGGCCCCCAAAGTATATACTATGCCCGTGCCTGGGCACTTTGGGAAGTGTGTTGATTTCGGGGTCGCGGTTTCGGCTGCAGGGTTCCGAACCCTAACCCGGAATCCGGCTTTCTTTGGGGCATTTCTGGCCTAAGGCATGAACCCCCAAGCCCTGGACCCAGTCTTCGTGTAGTCCTTACCAGCCCTTATGGGTAGTTTTTACATGATTCCTTATGGTAGTCCTTATAGAATCCCTTATACTACTAGTACTACTACTACTACTACTACTACTACTACTGCTACTACTACTACTAGCAGCCGCCTCCCCTACCCAATGAAGTCTCGAAGATGTCGATCGGCTTCTCCACCTGCTGACCGTCCAAGTACCTGGGCTTTGAGATCAGGGGCTTGGCAGATCTGTGGGGGTGGCAGTGGTGCCTGATTCATTAGGTTTTGTTTTGTTTAACTCCTTTTTCCGAGGCCCCGGGGTCTCGACAGGCTGGTACGATTCATTAGGGTTTAGGGTTTAGGGTTTGCAAGTCTTTGGACTTCATGTTTGGACTTTCAATGTTCGATTAGGGCCCAAGAGCCTACACAAGGCAGGCCACGTCCAAAAACCGTGAAATGAGGACAGTCTGAGGCCGTGAAGCAGGGCGGATGTGTGCAATCCTTCGCTTCTGAACAGACACGGATGCCTTTTCAGGGTCGGTTGCAGAAACACTTCGGATGTGTCGTGGGGATGTCGTAGCTAAGTTAAATGGGAAACCCGGCCCTAGCGGCCGCAGGAAGCGGCAAATTCGGTGTCTACGAGGAACAGTTAGTGTTAGAATGCGGCAGCTGTGCACTTTACCGGTACGGTTCACGTCAGAAGGTTGTTCAGATACAACGAACGCACATGTCTGGCCGCGGCACACGCTCATCTCGTCCCTGACAGTGTCGACGGTCACCGTCAACGAGTGCCAGCGGCCTGCGATCAATACCTCCCTGATCCCTCAACCATGAAACCATGAATCCTACCTGCACCTTAAAAACCTAAAGCCGACAACCTAAGCCCCCTAAACCGTAAACTAAAAGACACCCTTAAAACCAAAATCCTCAACGGCGGACTAGCTGGAACCTACGATCAATTGAAGCAATGATAGCCATGTTTCTTGGGTCTTATGTTTGGGAGGTTAGCAGAAACAGTAATGCAGGTCTGCAGACCCCAAGTAGAACGCAAGACTCTCCAGAAAAGGACGTGCAGTTTGAAGGAATCCGTTTGAGGGGTGAGTTTCCGCATACTTAGTAGGGCCATAGTTGCCCGAGCATCTTGGGTCGTAGAGAGTCAAACTCTTAACGGGAACCCTAAACCCAAACCCTAAACCTCCACAAACCTGGAACAACCCGCACGTGTGGCCTGGTAGTGCGCCTTGCTGCGGCGTCAAGGATTAGATGCATCGGATTTGAGATATAGTTGTGATAGTTGTCGTAGACACAGGTTTCGTCGTCGTCGTCGTAGTAGTAGTAGTAGTAGGAGTAGTAGTAGTAGTAGTAGTAGTAGTAGTAGGAGTAGGAGTAGGAGTAGGAGTAGGAGTAGGAGTAGGAGTAGGAGAAGCAGTAGCAGTAGCAGTAGCAGTAGCAGTAGCAGCAGGAGTAGTAGTACGTAGTCGTCGTCGTGGTGGTGGTGGTAGTAGTAGTAGCACTAGTAGCAGCAGTACGCATTAATAATAGCATCAGCAGGAGTCGTTTCCCAGAACATATTCTGAAAGGCGGCTTAGGCTTTGGTAGCTTGATGCGATTGGGGGAGCCTGGAAAGAGCTTTTTGTCGAAAATCTTGTCCTTGACTTTCAAGTGGCACGTCGGATGCCTGGCGATAAATGCAGCAGTAGGCCTGCCACACCTGATGCCTGCTACGAACGACTCGCAGCCAAACGGAGTTGTCGAGATGGTTGAGTTTGGGGTTGTGATTCCCCAGGTTGATCACTACTACGGGTACTCTCTGCTTAAAGCTCGCTTGCTGAACCCCTCTGGGGTTGCTGTGAAAAGACAGGACCCTAAAATAGCACGATCCTTCTCGAAGGACCCCTAAATGCCTAAGCCCTAACAACCCATTCCGAATGGTTGCAAAAACGTAAAGATAAAACCCTCATCGTGCCCTCGTAACACCCGATCAAAGCACTCACCTCCGAGCCCCTAAGCCCCACAAATCCCTTGAAAGAGTTCTTTCCGAAAAGTCAAGGAACACCACCAAACCCCCAAAGGAACACCGGGGCACGAACAACAAAACCCTAAACCCTAAACCCTAAACCCTAAACCCTGAACCCTAACCCAAACCCCTAAGAAGACCTAAACCCTAAACTCCAAACCCTAAACCCCTAAACCCTAAACCCTCAACCCTAAACCCTAAACCCTAAACCCTAAACCCCAAACCGTAAACCCAAAATAAGACACGCCCCCGGGAGGATCAGAGCCTGGAAGCTTTGGTATTTGCTCGGTCGACGGGCTCCAGGCAGGTGCGGTTGAAGGTCACCCAACCTGGCGAGGTTCAGGGGTTTGGGGGTTAGGGGTTTAGGGTGGGGTTAAGGGTTATCGCTCCTACTTAAAGGATCATGGGACGTAGTAAGTAGGGTTATAATTAAGGTAACTATACTTATAACCCCAATTAAGGGACTTATAACCTTACTTACCGGTTCTTTGGGGTTCTGCTAGGGGTTCTTTCATGGCTTTCGGTCAGCGCAACCGGCCGGGCTTTGCGGAGGAGTGTAGTGTTTAGGGATTCGAGGTTTAGGGTGCACGGTGTAGGGGTTGAGGGTGTACCTCCCGCCTGGCTGACTGGGTTGCGCTGCAAGGATTTAGAGTTGAAGGTTTGGGGTGGCGGTGAGGCGGAAGGAAGGGTTTAGGGTTTATAGGTTGTAGTGCACATGACGAGGGTGATGACGGTGGCCCTGACGGTGGTCATGCCGAAGATGATGCCATGGGGGGTACCGTCAAAAAAAGCACTCGGTCCTCAGGTGGTGCCTGACTTGTTGGATCTAGGGCTAGGGTTTAGGGCTTGAGGTTTATAGGGTTTGTAGGGGTGAGAGCTTATAGGGTTTATAGGGTTTATAGGATTTAGGGTGTTGGGTTTGGGGTTCAAAACCCTAAACCCTAAACCCTATGGGTGGAGGGGAGCTTCAACAGGAGTTGACATTGCAGGAGGATCAGCCCTGATTGACTTGGGGTTTAGGGTTTAGGGTTTTAAGGAAACTACAGGTGGGGAGTTTAGGGTATATTGGGCTTCTATACGGCTTCCATAAGATATATAGAGCCTTCTATAAGGCTCCTATAACGGTAACTAGCCACCTGAAAATGTCCTAGACTCATGTGGAGCGTTTGTGTGGCCCTAGGTGGTGGTGGTGGTGGTGGTGGTGGTGGTGGTGGTGGTGGTGGTGGTGGTGGTGGTGGTGGCAGGTGGCATTACAAGTTCGATAACTGGTATCTCGTATACAGTAACAGCTACAGAAGTAAAGATAACGGTGCTGCTCTTGATAATGAGTATAACATTGGTAAGAACACAGGTACTGTATGGCACACGTTTAAGTTTTGTAGATCCAGTTTAAACTGAACCTTAAGCCCTATGCTGCAAAACCCCAGCAACATGGGGGTTTCCGAAAATAGGGGGACCCTAATATAGTACTCCAAATAATAGGATCCCTATTATAAGGGCCCCAAAATAAGGTACCCCTAATTTTCGGAAACTCCCAAATAACACTGCTGCGGGTCCTTGCGGGTCGAGCTCGTCCGTTTCAAAGACCTGATCGCCCTGCTTGACCAGCCGCAGCCTTTGATGGACCGACCCAGAGACTCCAATATCCCTTAATTAAGGAATATTATTTAAATTAGAGTAGGATCCTTAATATGATTTAAGGTATATCCCTTAACTAAGGAATATTCCTTAAATAAGAGTAGGATCCTTAATATGATTTAAGGTATATTCCTTAATTAAGGGATATTGGAGTCTCTGGGGAGTTTAGGGTTAGGTTAGGACTGTTTTTGGTTTTTCTTTTCGAGCTTTAAGGCTTGAGGCTTCAGCCTCAAGGCTCCAAGCTTCAAAAGAAAAACGCGTGTTTATGAGTTTTTCCCTGAACACAACTGCTCTTCGGAGCTTGGCAAAACAAGTCTTGTGGGGAGCTTTCTAAAAACAAGGAGCAGAACCTCACAACATAACTACTATCCTAAGACGAGTCAAGGAAACTTGTCCAGATAAACGCTGCTTGCATTTTCGCGTTTCGACGTTCACGTTTCACACGTCCGGTTAGGGACAAACAGATGGAACATGCCAACAACCGAAAATAACCACGCACACCCACATCCCAGCTGTTGCCGTTACATACCCAGGCCCGGGATAACGTCACCAAACATCTGCAAGCAAGGCTTCGAATCGGTAAGCTTGACGGCTCAACAACCTTTGTTGACTCGGGTACGGCACCCCTAAACCCTAACCCCTAAACCCTAAACCCCGAAACCCCTAAAACCCTAAACCCCTAAACCCCTAAACGTGCCAGCTTCCAGTTGCCCATAGTTTTGCTTCCCAGCGGGGTCATAACCCCACCGGGGCCAGGTCCCGGGACCACCGGCACTCTCCATCCCAAATCGGGGATTGAACGTCTCAGGCAGTTCGTGCAAGCATGAAGTCACAACTCCAAAAACGCATGCATCAATTAAGAAAGGGTGCCTTCCATGAAGCACTTAAAGTAGTATATTTTTCAAATATACTCAGGAATCCTCCATACTATACTTTAGACAACTTTAGACAAATGTCCAGGGGCTTTTGGGGTCTGTGGGAACCCGATCGTCCAGAGTCCTTGATACTGTAAACCGTAAACCTAAAGGTTTAGACTTCAGGGTTCAGCTAGGGCTTATTGAATAGAAGGCTTAGAGTGTAGGGTTCAGTTAGGGCATATTGAATAGAAGGTTTAGAGGCTAGGGTACAGTCAGGGTCTTCAATTATAACAAAGTTTAGAGTTCAGAGTTTAGGGTTCAGTTAGTGTTTATTGAATATCCGAAGCCCGCAAGAATTAAGCGGGGCGTGTTCCAGACAAGCAAGTGGCTTGTGTTCGCCTTCGGACTGGTAGCAGACCTGTCAGGCTGCTGGGCTTAGCTGGGTTGCTCTTTATTACCTTGCTAAAATTTTTAACTTTTAGTACCCCCTAATAGCAAAAAAAGGCTAATCCTAAAAGTGATAAAGCTATAAAGTGACTGTAAAGTTCAACCAAGTTAGGATTCAGAGCGAGTGTTCGGCTTTAGGCTTTAGGGGTTCCTCCAAGGGTTCTTTAGGGGTTTTAGGGTTTAGGATTTAGGGTTTAGGGTTTAGCGTAGAAGCCTGACAAAATCGCAACAGCATTCCAAAGAGCAGGACGAAGCTGTCGGGCACATTTCCGAGCCCCAAGCCCTGAAGCCTAAGCACAAAATGGTCGGATGCTGACTTTCAGTGCCCACGAATGCAAATCTTGGCTTCTTGCCGTCAACTCAGGAAGCTCGAGCAGCCCTGGTGACTAGGGTTTAGGGTTAAGGTTTGGGGTTTAGGGTTCGGGACGTAGGGTCTAAAGTATAGGGTTTAAGGTTTAGGGCTTAAGGTTTAGGATTTACGGGTTTAGGGTTGAGGGGTTTAGGGTTTAAACCCTAAACCCTAAACCCCTAAACCCTAAACCCTAAACCCTTAGGGTTTTTAGACAGTTCTCATGAATACAAGCGAGGCTCGCGAGCCGCCGAACCCCCAGGATTCTATGTTGCAAGCCAGAAAGCCCCCGACCACAAAGCCGAAGACCCGAAACTTTTAGGGTTTAGGGTTTAGGGTTTAGGGTTTAGGGTTTAGGGTTTAGGGTTTAGGGCCCAGAGACTCCACTATGCCTTAGTAAAGGAATCTTCCTTAAATTAGCGTAGGATCCTGAATTCTGATTCAAGGTATATTCCTTAGTGAATCATTAATGAAGGGATATTGGAGTCTCTGGGTTAAGGGACCCCTAATCCAAATACTCTATATAAGCCTTGTATACCCCTTATATAGTCTCATAAAGCCCCTATAAAACCTCAAGGGTCCCTTTAAGGGTCCCTCCGTTAGTCCCTTGGCAAACCCTAAACACTAAAAAGTCCTAGGCCCCCAACACCTGCGCATATTACACCATAGCTTATCGATGTGTTTCCTTGTTCGTTTCTTCGCTCATAGCCGAAAAGAATAGTGGTATCCCCTTTTTTGAACCCAGGTTGTGCTCCGACCCAGCTGGGAAGACCCCAAACCTTAAATCCTGTAAACCCTAAACCCGGAACCCCGGTGAGCTTCACGCCTGAACTCCCGAAGCCCTCACCCGTCGGCCTCATGTCCCACTTCTAACTCCCGGTCCTCTGGAGGAAGGGTTTAGGGTTTAAGGTGTTTACGTGTTTAGGGTTTAGGCTTCACGGTTTAGGGTTTAAGGGTTTAGGGTTTAAGGGTTTAGGGATTTAGGGTTTGGGGTCTTTGTAGTGTAATGCAGTGTCTATTCTAGTGATCCGGGAGTCACTCTACTCAGGATTCTACGCTTCTTTGGGGCCTTTGTCACTAGACGAGGGCTTTGGTGTATATTATACTCTAATGTAGCAGAAGTATAATCTAGCATAACACGGCACAACATGGTAGATTTTAGTATACAGTACAACACTGCAGAACATGGCAAAAGGACGAAAGGAATCTAGAGGTCTACAAAAGGTCATAGTCTGAAACGATGTTGCGTAGATTTTCGTAGCAGGTCTACTTTGTAAGAAGGGTATCTCTACTTATACTTATCACTGCTTATGAACCCAACTAAAGTGCATATAAGCTTGCTTGCCAAGTCCCATAAACCTTCAAGTGCAGAGCTCGATCTCATGTGGCAAGCATACATAATTAAGGAGCCGGAAGGAGAGAAGCCACTTAGAGTTTCGGGTAGACTCTGGGGCGTACGCGCGTGTGCGTGTGCGTGCATGTGCATGTGCATGTGCATGTGCATGTGCATGTGCATGTGCATGTGTGTGTGTGTGTGCGCGCGCGCGTGCGTGTGTGTCCATGACCCCTACCCTATAAACACTTAACCCTGAATCCTATAAACACTATAGACCCTAAACCATCCTTAAACCAAAAACACGAACAAACCCTATGAGCCCTACACCTTATGTACAACTAGGAGCACTAAACCCTGTGAGCCCTAGAAGCCCTAAAGCCACACTGCCAGCTCCGGGTTTTCAACATGAGGATTTTAGGTCCTCCGGGTCGTAAACGGACACGGCTGCGGCACCGTAAAGATCATCCTGGGCGTGGGTTTAGGCTTTAGGGTTTAGGGTTCAGGGATTTAGGGGTTCAGGGTTTAGGGTGAAGGTTTGTGGTTTCAGGTTTAGCACCGGCATGCCAGTACTCCTACGATAGCTATGGCACGAGTATTTCAGCTTGGTGTGTTGCAAAAGACTTCAGAGCTGCGTGATGAAGGAATATGCCTTCAATCATGTTAAGGATCTCTCTGTTATTTTAGGGCAGTATCGGAGCCTTAATAACATCAATCGGGTTTCGGGGTATATTCTGGTATAGTTCTATTCCCCCAACCCTTTCTAAACCCGAAGGAGTGGCTTTGGTAAATTTTTCGGGCCTCCACCTAAACCCTAAACCCTAAACCCTAAACCCTAAAGGGGCTTTGGGTGTTTCTGGGAACTCCGATTCTGATACCGGGCCTGGGCTGGGGCGAGCAGCAAAATCATAGCATATTGTTGTGCTAGGTAGGGTTTAGGGTTTAGGGTTTAGGGTTTAGGGTTTAGGGTTTAGGGTTTAGGTATATAACTTTATGTAACCGTGTTAAACAGAATTATGTTGTATGTAGCAGTAGATACCATTCCAAAGTAAGATAGTATGTGCTAGCTTGTAACAGTATGTAGCAGTATATAAGGCCCACCCACAGTCAGCAACAGGCGGGAGTCTTGGGAACTTTTAAGGCAATTAGAGTGCTCAGCTTCATCTTGGCAATTGCAGGAAATAGAAGCTAAACCTTTGTACATGCCCACCTGGTTCTCCTAAACATCGCTAAACCCTATAGACCCTTTTGATCCTTTTGTACTACCTCATAATTTTAAAAAGACTTCTGAACCCCTCCTGGAAGTTAAACTTTTAGCCTACTTGTTATAGTTCATAGAGAAACCCAAAAGGTTAAAGTCATAAGAGCCAACCAGAAGAACGCCAAGAAGAAGGTTGCAGGGCTTACGGTGGAAGGCTCTTCCGTGCAAGCGGCCAACCAGCCCTGGAGGCGGAACTCCATACTCCAGGCGTTGGTGGGATCAGCGCCGTCCTGCTAGGGGTTAGGGTTTAGGGTTTAGGGTTTAGGGTTTAGGGTTTAGGGTTTAGGGTTTATACTGTTGAAGGGTTCGTGAAGAAAGGCCCCATTACCCACGGATCGATCTTAGACACACGAACGCTGCGTGCCCGAGCCTGTTGATTGGGTTTGCTTGTGGCCTGCGTAACTTTACGACTTTTTTAAAAACCAAGAGGGTCCATATATACTACCATGATGGAATTAGGTCCCCAAAACCATTGGTAGTATATATGGACCCTCTGGGTAACATGCAGATCAAAGCTCCAAGGCTTACTCAAGCGATTCCCAAAAAAACCTTAGGGTTTAGGGTTTAGGGTTTAGGGATTAGGGTCTTAACCCTAAACCCTAAACCCTAAGCTCTCCTTATGGTTGTTTGGGTTTTGGGGGTTCGGATTGCATCCTTCGTCCTCGCATCAAGCAGCAGCTGATCAAATCAAAGCCGCAGCTCTAAACCCTAAAAAAAAACATAAGGCCAAGCGCTGATGAGACCCCTCCGACTGATACTTAACCTGTCGTTGCGTCCTGCGCAGAAGGCCTGGAATACAGCGAAAGACATATCGCCGAAACCCATTCCTAAATCCTAAACCCTAAACCCTAAACCCTAAACCCTTAACGCAGTATGAAGGGAACCCTAAGCCCTAAGCAAAGAACTCTTCTTTCGACCCGGCCAGGGTTTGGAGTCAGAGTGCCATTTCCGTTTTCGAGGCTTCAAGCAGGTATAGTTGTCAAAATTCTGGTAAATAATAGGCGCCGTATTATAATAAGGACCCCAAAATAATTAATAATAATAATAATAATAATAAAAATAAGGACCCCAAAAGGGGCCATAATTTTGACAACCACCCAAGTAGAGCCTGAATCCTTAAACTCTAAACTCTAAACCCTAAGCCCCAATGAAGCGCAGCAGGTGCTCGGCAGGCAGAAGGATTTAGTCTTAGGGTTTAGGGTTTAGGGTTTAGGGACGTAGACATTAGGGCCTAGGAAACTTGGCTCCTGATGTGGGAATTAGGATAAAAGGGGGTGAGGCGGTCAGGGTCCCTGAACCCTGAAGGGTTAGGGTCCAGGGACTTGCGTTGTGTGACTTCATGGCCTTCCACAGCCAACAAATCCTAAAACGTGTGTCGATTTCGACTGCTCCTTAAAATCCCACTACAGGGCTCCATCATTAAGCCAATAAGGAGCTTTGAGACTATCCCAAATCGGTACCGAGCAAGGCCTTAAACTCGGCTCCTGCACCGAGAAGGTGTGGGATCCTGTTTGTCTCATGGTAAGGGACAAGATGTGGTACCTGCCGCCGGTGGGTAAAGAATTTACGTTGGCAGAACTGTGAGACTAACCCCTACGGGGTTTACGGTTTTGGGTTCAGGGTTTAGGCCTTTTTGCAGCAGGCTTCTCTCGCCCGGAACTGCCGTGGCCGTAAAGCAGTGCAGTACTCATGACTGTGCAACCCTGGACAACGTGTACTCATGACAAGCCATGCAGCTGGACGGCCCAGCTTTGAGGAACTATTGTAATCTAGGGGCCTAAATAATTACCTATATTATTCCGTCGGGTTCCTTATTATGAGTATATAGTAGAATATACCCAAAAACCCCATTCTAATTATTGAGGCCCCTACAGTACTCAAACCCCGAACCCGTGAGTCGCAAAGCCTGTCATATTTGGATAGTTCTCTAAACTCGGATCCGTTTTGGGGTACCCTAAATAATAGGTGCCGTATTATAATAAGGACCCAAAAAGGGACCATAATTTTGACAACCACCCACTTGGCTAGTTCTCTAAATTAGGGTCCGTTTTGGGGTCCTTTCTATAAGCGTGCCGTATGTCGGGGACCCAAAGAGCCTATTGCAAACCCCAAACCCTAAACCCTAAAAGCCCTAAAAACCCTAAAAACCCTAAACCCCTAAACCCTAGACCCTAAATACACCAAAAACCCTGAAAACCCTAAACCCCAACCCATGAGAGTCGCAAAGCCTGCCAGATTTCAGGTTTGAAGCTTCCAGTGTTTTTGGGTTCAGGGCTTCGGTGCGCCCGAAGCTCTGGTACGATTTAGAGTTTAGGGTTTAGGGTTTGGGGCTGCGACCAGTCCTGGTCATTCAACAGCAAGTCCGGTTGATGATGTAAATCCTGCATTATGTCATAACTTGGAATATGAGATAATTCCCAGAGTTTAGGGTGCCTAAGGTAATGCAGGATTTATATCAGCAACAGCATCAAGAATTAGACCAGGGATTCTGGCTCCGTCTCTCTCTCGCTCTCTCTCTCTCTCTCTCTCTGCCTTTCTTATCCAGGTGGGGTCCCTTTATCGCCAGGCAACCCAGGAGACTCCACCCTTCACCACCCAGGCTCTCACGCATGAACGCTTGCGGTTTAGGGTTTAGGGTTTAGGGTTTAGGGAATGCTGACCATAGCGACTTGTCAGACGAAGCAAACTATCAAGCGTATCTGAGTCTGTCTGGTTCATGCTGACGCCTAGTGCAGTCAAGTCCAAGTCCCTCTACGAATTGGGCAGGAAGGCTCTCCCTGCCACAACCTGAACCCTACCCATAGGCCCCATAGTAGTTCCTTTTGGGGATTACCTTATAGGATTCTAAATATGAACCCCAAACAGGAACTACTTTAGGGCCTATGGGTAGGCGCTAGACTCTAAGCCCATAACACAAGACCACGTGCCGTGGTCATCGGGTCTTGGAATGTAGGTACATGATGATACGGTTGATGGACAAAATCCTGCATGACCTTATATACCTAAACTATGGGATTTATGGTACTATACTTTTTTTGGGTCATGCAGAATTTTGTCCATCAACAGCATGTAAACCCTAAACCCTAAACCCTAAACCCTAAACCCTAGGCCCCAAACCCTAAACGTAGCACTTTTTGCGTGCTGATTCAGCCAATAAAGCTCCCGGAACCCTCTAAGCCTTGAGCACCCGACAAGATCCCCAAAACGCCCTTGTACGTTTAGGGTTTAGGGTTTAGGGTTTAGGGTTTAGGGTTATTATAAACACCGTGCAGAAGCCCTGGAACATCGAACTACAAACCAAAGCCTCTTCACTTCAAGGCTCTCAAGATGGAGCTCTCTTACCTCTTAACCCTAAACTCTGGACGCATGGGCGCCGCGATCTAATCCACTATAGTTATGGGACTAAACGAATTGGAGATGACAGTTTAGGACTTTTTGGTTTAGGGTCATTAGCATAGCTACTTGCACCTGCCTGCCGGTAGAAGGCGTGAAGCCAACATCGGCATCAGGTTCACCTAGAAGAGTTGCTGTTGCATCAGGGCTTGTGATGCGAAACCGTAAACCCTGAACCCTAAACCCCAGAATGTGAACCAAAACCCTGACCCCGTGCCCCTACTCCCTTCAAAGCCCAAGGCCCTAAACTCCCGAGCTTCCTGTCACCGTGCTTGAACATAAGGGCCTGAGCCTTAGGCTTTAGGGTTTTGGTTTAAGCTTAGCAGTTTCGGGTTTTCAAAGTGCTTCCTAAAACCCCGCATCGCCAAACCCTCAATCCTACATTCTAGACTTCGGATAAGCTTGCGAGGGCACTGCAGCCTTCGCGAAGCATACACCCCACACAGCTTCTTCTCTCTGTGGGGGGGGGAATCCAATTTCGGTTCGGAATTCGTAACAGCATCCTTTCACAGGAAGCCTGGTTTGGAATTCAGGTGCAAGCAAAGCCAGTGGTCATGTGCGAGATGCAGCATGGCAGCCACACTCAATCGGAAACTGACCATAGTACCCAGAACCCCCCCCCCCCAACTACCCTCTATACCTTAACTACCCACTGTTCAGGACCATAAGGGCTCCATTACAGGGTCCTTGGGGGGAGTCATGGTGGTCCTTTTCGATAAGGGGCTATTCTCGGAACCCTAAACCGTCAAGCCGTAGAGAGTTATGTGTGCTACCGGGAGCTTTAGAGTTTTCGCTGCCTTCCACCCGAACGGCGCCGCCCTCGACACCTGGATGGAAAGTCAAGGTCCTGGCTGGGATTGGCTTCCCCCCCCCCTGACGGTTTGGAGGTTCGAGGTTTTCAGTTGCCTCTCCCTAAGGGTTCATGTACCCAAATAGTATGTACTTTGGCCCCAGAGTACCTATATAGGGACTACTTTAAGGGGACCCTTAGGGTCTGCGACCTTCATGGCTAGTGTGCGTACACGTTATCCCGAAAAGCTGAAGACTTGTTCTTCGGATAACTGCTGCATAATGCGTATCATGCCGGCAGTGTTGCTTCGGCAGCGTGCCTGACAAGGTATGATTCGGTATGATCTTGCAACTTGTTGCAA
Source organism: Symbiodinium sp. CCMP2456 (assembly GCA_905221635.1). Taxonomy (NCBI): domain Eukaryota; class Dinophyceae; order Suessiales; family Symbiodiniaceae; genus Symbiodinium; species Symbiodinium sp. CCMP2456. Next base: position 7,620 of record CAJNDV010033612.1, on the reverse strand, counting down.
AGGGCTCATAGGGCCTTCCGAACCCACAATTTCAGCGTCCGGGTCCTCGCAATGCCATTCGAAGACACCTGCCGGCAGCTACCCAGAGACTCCAATATCCCTTAATAAAGGAAAATACCTTTGCGCGATACAGGAAGCCTAAGACATCAAACAGGCTCGGGGAGTACTCTAATTCTCAGTAATTCAGGAACAACAGCCCTACAGTAACTGGCATGAATGCAGCTACCTGCGATGATCGCAAGTCGTTTGAGGGCTGGTTGCACTCGCCTTCACTGTGGTGGCAGCACCGGGGCGACCACTGCTGCCCCAATATCCTCGCGGTTAAAGTTTAGGGTTTAGGGTTTAGGGTTTAGGGTGGACCCTTACACCCTGGAGCCGGGGAATTCCGAAACATCCATGACTGTTTTAAGGCCCAATATTATAGGGGCCTCAATAATTGGATATAGGGTTTGGGGTATACTATACTATAGTTAGAATAAGGGACCCCCCAAACCCTATTCTAATTATTTATAAGGCCCCTCTATTATGTTCCTCTTGCATCTGCATACATCGGGGGGTAGAGGCTCCTAAAAAGGAACAGTACCAATGTAGATCCCTGGTTGGGGTTTAGGTTTTAGGGTTTAGGGTTTAGGCTTTCTTTCAAGGTTCTAAAAAAACATGTTCTAATCCATGATCGAGAGGGGCTCATTAATTCAGAGCCTGCACTACGGACGATTCAGGCCCCTACTGGTAGCTATAAGTAGGAAAATGCAGAATTACTTTCGTGACAGTTGCTAGGCCCACACCCATCCTACTAGCTTGCAGCCCCGCAGACATCAGTTCTTAAACCTCCCTGGGAAATATGATATGTTCAGGGTACCTCAGGATGATTTCCCTCTCTAGTTTTCTTGAAAGGTAGGTTCTTGGGTGTGAGCCCTAACACCCTAAAACCCTAAACCCTGCAGCCCTGAGGCGTGTCCTGCATGGAGCTCGATCACGACTTCCTCTTCCATCATCCGCCCGTGGTGGCCGCTGGGCTCCTGGGCCAAGACCTAGAGAAACCTCGAATGCATAAGCAAGTTTAAAGTTGTGCGTCTCGGTTTTGGGGCTATAGTGGCTTAGGGTTTAGGACTTAGGGTTTAGAGTCTAGAATCTAGGGCAAAGTTGAGAGTTTAGTTGCTGCTGGATGCTTGAATTAGGGCCTTCTTGTAGTGCCCCACACAATCGGCCTTGTAGAAGCAAGCATTCCCCAAACCCGCCTCTCCAAGCGAATTGAAGGCTCGGGTTCAGTAGTTGACAGGCTCAGACTTACAGTGCGACATGCGCACGCCCTGTCGAGGATGACGAGTCTCAACCCAGTAATATGGATAGTTCTCTAAACTAGGGTCCCTTTTTGGGTCCTTTTCATATGGCTGCCGTACTATACTTGGGACCTAAAAAAGGGCCCTAATTTAGAGAACTACCCATATATGGACGCCTACGATCGGAATAGGTTGTGGGATCTATGACATTTGATTATGTTAAGGAGCCCTGAGGAATAGTATGGCTAATTATTCCGACCCCGGAACCAGCACCCGGAGCCCCAACACTCTGAAGCTCTTCACACTAGAGCCCCGCACGCTAAACCCTAAACCCTCAACCCTAAATCCTAAACTCTAAACCCTAAACCCTAAACCCTGAAACCCTCAAAACCCTCAACCCTAAAACCCTCAACCCTAAACCCTCAACCCTCAACCCTAAACCCCCCCAAAGCCGACCCCCTTGGAGGGCAGCCAGGTCGGGAGTTCCTTGATACGAGTGGTACCAGAGCTTAGGGTTTAGGGTTTTAGGGTTTAGGGTTTAGGGCTTTAGGGGTTTAGGGTTTTAGGTT
>CAJNDV010033611.1:21158-34038 GCA_905221635.1 Symbiodinium sp. CCMP2456 | reverse complement strand
AAAAAAAAAAAATAAAAATAAAAATAGTACTCCTACAAAACCCCAAACACCTAAACCCAAGAAAGAGGAGTCCGACAAAACCGCAAGCACCTAAACCCCAGCAAGAGGACTCCTTCCCTTCGCCGACTGTGCTGTGCACATGTCCGATGTGCTGAATGAGAGACTAGGAGCAGCTCGCCTCCGTTTTGCTTTAGGGGTTTAGGGCTCGAGGTATTTTGTTTTACGATTTAAGCTTCGAGGCTTTAGGGTTATGGGGTTGAGTTTAGGGTTTAGGGTTCGAGGTTTTTTGGCTCGCGGTTTTAAGGTTCGAGTTTAGGGTTGGAGGTTTTGGTTGCCAGGCTTCGAAGTTTTTAAGCGTATAATGGGTGCCTAAAGAATTACCAATACTATGTTGGGGGCTCCTTATTATCATTATAGTATAATAATACCCAAAGCCCAATTCTGATTATTACCGCCCCTTTGTTACAGTTGGAGGTTTAGGGTTAAGGGTCGGCAGTATGAGGTAAGTTTGAGGGTTCCCAGTTCAAGCTATCCTTTGACTGAGTTTAAGATATCTGGGGGCTGGTTTGGGCATGTGGAGTTTAAGATTAAACCGCTCCTCTGACTGCATTTGGGCTTCCGCCCTAAACCCTAAACCCCTAAACCCCTAAACCCTAAACCCTAAACCCTAAACCCCTAAACCCCTAAACCCTAAACCCTAAACCCTAAACCCGAGCTCATTCCAGCATGTAGGTCGCGGGGGCGAGGAGTCGGGAGGCTCCGGGGGTTTCGGATGGGCGGATTCCAGGGTATACTGGACCTCGACTCGACCCTTTCGGATAACCTACTGCAGTTAGGGTTTAGGGTTTAGGGTTTAGGGTTTAGTAACAACAGCAAACTTAGTAAACTGAGGTAGCCAAAAAGCGGTACTAGAAGTTTAGGGTCCAGGTATATACACGCGATGCGACGGCCATCCTGAGTTAGCTGCGTGTGTTTCTTCTGCCTGTATGCGGAATTTCCTGGCGTTGTGCATCTCTTTTGCACAGGCCAGTCGGCCGAACCTTAAGAACGGCATGGTTACGGACGGCCCGTCACACCTATAGATCCTACATTCTTGGAGCCTTCGCTGGGTGTGTAACTTTCGTGTCCAGATGTGTGCAGCTCCGGTGCTAGGCTTTGCCGAAATCACAAATGCTAGCACAGACCTCGATCCGGGCCTCTGTTTCTGAACATTGTGATTCTTCAGGCTTCGAAGGCTGAGCCCTCGGCAGGCTCCTTGTCACCAGGAAGTACGCAGGCTCAAGGTGATCGTATCCCAGGGTGTCTGCCGATGCATTTTTTAGACGGTTCCAATCTTTACCCGAAGAGGTGGACCCAGAAGCTCTTAGGCCATCGTTCATTTAGTCCGTACTTGTAAGACTTCACCGTGGTGATACAGCAACACCATGCTTCCGCATGAGGTGCCACACAACGACCCGGCGACGTCGTCTTTTCGCAGGGACAAGTACTTGCAGCAGGACGACAACAGTGTCAGGAATCTTGGCCTGGCGCCGATAGACTCAGGAAATATAGAACCAGATATCATAACATAGGGGCCTAAATATCTACTAACACTATTTTAGGGGGGGGTCCCTTATTAAAGCTATAGTATACTGTACGCCAAAACCCTATTCTAATTGTTAAGGCCCCTATTACCGACAACAAAGATGTATTCTGCACTGTTGGGATGTCGTTAGGCTTGAGGATATCCTTGTTTCTTGCATGCGGTACCTTGAGCCGGAAACCTTAAAGCACACGAATGTAGGCTAAGTCTACAGTTCCCGAAGTCCCAGAATGTCTTATAAGACTACAGTTGCTTAAGCCCCTGTGTGTCTCATAAGACTACAGTTGCTTATATCCCTGTGTGTCTTATAAGACTGTGAAAGAACCCTTCTTGGAAGACAACTTCTGATTTCTGAACCTGAAACCCCTGAGAGCCAACAGCGGAAACCCAAAAGCACCGAAACTGCAGAACCCGGATCCTTTCCAAAGCTGTTTCTGTAGGGTTTAGGGTTTTAGGGGTTTAGTGCTTAGGTTTAGGGGTTTAGGGTTTAGGGCTTTAGGGTTTAGAGTTTAGGGCTGTAAGGCGTAGGGTTTACAGGCCCTAAGCTAAGCCCTAACCCAAACCCCCCGACCACGAGACACCCGATCGGCCCAAGATCCTCTGCAATCTTTATCCTCGAGCCCCGGACCTAGCGTTCGGGTTTTGGGTTCAGGGTTTAGGGTTTAGGGTTTAGGGTTTCAGGTTTAGGGTCTAGGGTGTATAGATATGGTGTGTAGGGTCTACTGCAGGGTCCAGGGTCTACAAGGTTTCAGACCCTCCGTGCCTCACCAACCCCATAAATCCCAAGTTCAAACTACCCATAGGCCCCAAAACAGTTCCTTTTCTGGGGGTTCATATTTAGAGAATCCTATAAGGTATTCCCAAAAAGGAACTACTATGGGGCCTATGGGTATGTCGTACCAAATCCAGCAGGAAGTCCTGCGACAAGCTGGCCTGCCAGCGCCGGAGCAGATTGACTTTCGGACTGAAATTATGAGCCAAAGCCTACTTTTAGGGTTTAGGGTTTAGGGTTTAGGCTTTTTTGTAGGGTCCCTATAAATTCCATATGTGGGGTTTATAATAAGAACCTGCCAAAAAAAGTAGGTTGTGGTAGGTTAAGGTATGAGCCAAATCAGATCCTCACCAGCTAGCAAGAGGAGCAACAGAATGAGGACTCCGTGGTGTAGTTAAAGTACTTGTAGGAAGTGCATCAGAAACATCTCCGGCTGCTGAAAATCACACGACGCGAGTGGGGCGGAATCCTAACCCTTAGCACCAAAATAGCCCAAAAGCCTTATATAATAGGGTCTTTGGGCCCAAAAGCCTTAAAATATGAGTCCTTTGAGGGTAAGGGTAAGAATCAAGAAAGTAACTGAAGTTGTCGCCCCAAGGTTACCTGCGACGTGGCAGAGGCAAAGAACTTCGCCCAGCAGCATGGTACAGCCCCTTGGATTGCCCTATATGGGAGTTTCCGAAAATTAGGGGTACCTTATTTGGGGGTCCTTATAATAAGGATCCTAGTATTTAGGGTACTATATTAGGGTCCCCTATTTTCGGAAACCCCCATATACGCCCTAAACTTATAAACCCTAAGCTTGCCATAAACCCTAAAAAGCTCCATACAATTGAGCCTTAACATGCCCTACGTTAACGCCCCAAAATGCCTTCGGCACAGCCTTGTGTTGCGAAAGCTCAGCGGGCCGAAAAAAACCCTGCTGGACTCTTCCCTTCGGGCCCAGGGTTTAGGGTTGAGGATTTAGTGGACTCTTCCCGTGAGGTTTGTACCTTTCCCATGTACTTCAAGGGTACCATAAGGGTACTACAAGCGTTCTAGCAGGGTTCTATGAGGGTTCTATCGGGTTTAGGGTTTAAGCACATGTACCCAAGTAGCATAGCTTTGGCCGTAAAGTAATCCCTATACAATATAGGTATGCTATTGCCAATGTTTATACATATTGTATGGCAACATTGGCCTCTAGGGTTTCCTGAGCATACTTATTGGCAGCGTGACTACTAGAGGGGCCTCACAAGTTACCTAAACTATTTTGGAGGGTCCCTGCTTCAAGTTATAGTATAATATACCCCAAGACTGTGTTCTAATTAGTAAGGCCCCTGCCCCTACATTACTATCATTATTGCTAGCACATATAAGTACAAAGCCCACATGGCCCGTTGACGAGCTTGTTTTGATTCGAGGCCAAGCAGGGTAATAGGAATAGGGGGTAGCCGTGGAGCTTTACTATGTATGTTTAGTTTTCCATTTATGTATTTACTTATTTGTTTATAGGTCCCTTTATACAACGTCAGCCCCTCATGCAGGAAGGAGTTCGGGTGGCAGATGGCGAGGGGGGTTCGGAGATAGCTTATCGTAAACTACCACATACGGAAACCATCGCATTTGCGGAAACCCCTGAGCCTGTTCAGATACCTGAGCAGACGTTCCCTCAACAAGAACCTTACTTCTGACGGCCTACAAACCAATTATATACAATCATAAATGCTCCATGACCCCTTATGAAACTCGATGAACCCCGTATAAACTCCCTTCAGCACCCAAAAGACGCCTCCTAACGTCCTTGAGTGCAGTATAAAGAACCTAGTTCAGGTGGTTGTGAAGCCCCGGAACGCGTCGGGCGGTGATGGCGTATGGCTCTGTGATCTCCCCCAGGACAGAAAAAAAGAGTTTAGGATAGTCGGGCATAATGATTACCCTTACCCTCAAAGGCCTCATATTTTAAGGCTTTTGCGCCCAAAGACCCTATTATATAAGGCTTTTGGGCTATTTTGATGCTAAGGGGAAGGAAGCCTAAATCGCAAATTGCCCCTGGGAGGATGTCGAAGTCGCCCTGGCACAGGAAATCGGAAAGTCCCACCAGGACGCGGGGGCTTGAACGGTGTTTGGGGCAGTTTGGGGTCTCTAGATGTTGTGTAGGGGCTTGATACGGTATTCCGACCTCGATCATGCTTTATCGGGTTTTTGGATGCTAGGAGAATCTTGATAGACTCCTTTGTGGTCTCCATGAGCGCGTTGAGTTTGAGTGTTTTTGACAAAAGAGCCCCCGCCTCGAAGACGTAAACCCCAAGCCCTACACCCGACGGCCTGAATGCATATGTTCGGAGGAGGGTGAAGACCACATATGTAAAGCATATCTAGTCCAGCCCACGACATTCCTAAGCCCTAAATCATAAGCCCTTGCGCCTTAAACCCTAAACCTCAAACCTGCAACATGCTAAACTTTGAACCTTCAATCCGGTCGTGACTGGTTTGGAAGGAGCTGGCAACGAACTCTGAGATGATCGTAGCCTCTTGGCGGCGGATGCATGGGCCTGAGAGCCACGGTTTTAGGTTTCAGGGATTAGGGTTTAGGGTTTAGGGTTTTAGGGTTTAGGGTTTAGGGTTTAGGGTTTAGGGTTTAGGGTTTAGGGTTCTGATTCTTGACAACGATTAGCTCTAGACTTTTGGAACAAAGGATGAGCATGGATTGGGGACGATGAGACCCCAAACCCCTAAACCCTGAACCCTGGCTTCTGCTTTAAGCGCTAGGACTTCGGGGGTTTATTGAGTAGCTCAGGTAGACCAAGGGCTTCAGATCTTTCAAGATTCCGGGCCCTGCCACGACTGAAGGGGCTGTAGGGTTTCCGGCTGCCTTCGGGTTTTAGAGGGCTTATGTTCATTATGCTTGTAATTAGAGGCCTATGTCAGGGTTGCATATGGGTAGTGGTCAAAATTATGGTCCCTGTTGGGGTACCCCAAATAATAGGTGCCGTATCATAATAAGGACCCAAAAAGGGACCATAATTTTGACAACCACCCATATGTTTCTGCTTCAAGCGGCTTTATCGGTTTTTTGTACGGTTGCCATACCAGGCTGAAGGTACCTGCAGCTGGCATTCCTCCCATTCCTTCGTGCATCAGCACTCAGATCCTGCAAAATTGAATTGAATGGTTCAACGCATCTGCCACAGCACGTGTCTCTAGACTCTAGACCTCTACAAACCCTAAACCCAAAGGGTCCAAGTACCAAAATAGTAGCTACTTAGGCCCCCAAAGTATATACTATACTATTACTTGGACCCTTGGGTTTAGGGGTACGGTTCAGGGTTTGGGGTTTATCGTGGTTGGGGTTACGGAGGTAGGCTTTGTAGAGGTATTGGGGCTTTGTAGGGTGTATAGGATGTACAGGATGTATAGGGTTTATCGGGGCTAAGCATGCTTAGCTATAGGGTTATGGAGGGTGAACCACACATACTTCGTAGTTTTCATATTTCGGTTTAGCATCTATTTCCTGCTCTGTGTTCATGACTAGGTCGTCTTTTCTGTCTGTGCAAATTCATAATCAGTGCTGATTTGCTTGAATTTGTGGACATTTATTCGTTGATTCCGGAGACTACGCTGCCCCCACAATTTTCGTAATCGTGCTGATTCCCTGTCCCTGAACCCTGAACCCTGAACCGCAGACCCTGTTCAACACCCTCCGGAGATGCAGCCAACCCGAGGCTCATGAAAGACATCGTCGCATTGCCGCTGCTCTTGGCCATGTCCATGAAGCTTTGTCACAGTTGGGTAACCTTTTCAGATTTTTATGGGTACTAAACTCTAAACCCTAAATCCTATAACCTCAACAAGGAATAGAGGTTCTTGAGTATTTTGCTTAGGGCTTACTCTAAACATCTCTAAAATCAATAAGGACTAGAGGTTTTTCAGTATCTTTTGTTACGATCCCAACCATGAATCAACCCTAAACCCTAAATCCGAAACCCTAAACCCTAAACCGGACCATGAACTAGGAAGATCGAAGATCTCTTCGCAACCTGGAGGCCGCTAAATGGCTGACAAAACCCATGGTTTTATCCAAAAGGGCTCCAAGGACATAGGGGTTTAGGGTTTGGGGGATTAGGGTTTAGGATTTAGAGGATTAGGGTTTCGGGTTTAGAGGATTATTTAGGGGATTAGGGTTTAGGGTTTAGGGTGGTTCAACCCAGAGGCATTTCTGGTTTACGCTACAGGGCCTTGGTAAGGCTGTTATAAAGCGCAGGCGGATTTTCTACCACTTAGCTTGTTCAAGAGTGCAGAAGCATGTAGAGCAGCTCGTGCGCTGCTCGTCGTTGGCAAACTGATCCTACTCTAACCCTTAGCATCAAAATAGCCCAAAAGCCGTATAAAATAGGGTCTTTTGGCCCAAAAGCCTTAATATATGAGTCCTTTGAGGGTAAGGGTAAAGGCCTTAGAATGCAACATTAGACCTATACAGTCCCGAGGTGTGCACTGTAGCTATCTCCCAAACCCTTGTTCTAAATACTTACAACGGCACCTGGTGTTGTCAAGTTTGGCGACTTGCATCCGGCATCCAACTGCAAATGTTGCAACGAGCAGTTCCCTAAACCCTACCTATAGTCCCATTGTAGTTCCTTTTTTTGGTTTAACCAATTATATCTTAAGCATTTTGTAAGGTAGCCCCAAAAAGGCGCTACAATGGAGACCACAGGTAAACCGTCCCACAACTTCCAGACTCCAGCGTGACGTGGAACGTCGAGCAAAGACATGTTTTCCACGACTGGACTTACCAGCGCAGCCCGGGGAAAGCACGCAACAACAGTGTGTATACATACAGTTTATGTACCGATATATATATATATATATGTACACATAAATGCTGATATATTTATGATAGGTGGATGGATGTAGATGTAGTTGTAGATGTAGATGTAGGTTCAGATGTAGATGTAGTTGTGCTTGTATTTGTGGTTGTACGTATTTGTGTGTATATATATATATGCATATATGCATGTATTTATTTATGTATGTATGCTTGTACGCATGTATATATATATATATATACACATACATACACGTACATACTTAGATGAACCCATACCTATGCAGACAGGTATATGCACAAACGTATGTCCATCCTGCAACAGGTACCTGTCCATGATAGCCTCTGTCTACTGGACCATCGACATCGGCCTTTCGTTCTTCACGGGCTACTATCAAAAGGCATGATGGCGGTTTCGTGTTTATTTAGGGGTTTTTGTGGGCATGATGAGATGCATACCAGTTGGCTTGTGGGTGAGGGTTTAGAGAGTTTCAGGCTGGTGGTGTATGCAAGCGGTTTGGCGAAGCAGCTCTGCAAAAGGTTGCGAACGGTTGCGAAGTCGGATATCGTCGACGATATGTCGGGCTGTTGAAGTTTGATGCCGTGATATCACTAGCAAGGCGAATTGTTAACTCTTCAATCTTTGGTTGTGTTGCATGGCTGGTTTTTTACCCAGCACTAGCATATTGTAGCAGTTACTACAGCCCGATCTCCCTCCGTCATGCTGTCGTGCTTTGAACAATCGGCGACCTCGTTCTATGGTGCAATCTCAAGATGGTTTATGGTGCTTTGAGGAGTATACTCATTGTATATAATCGAGAACACCAGAGTAGCGGGTCCATGCCATGCAGAGCTGTTTGTTCCGCGAAGCGAACCCTGACAAACCTCAGATCAAGTGTGTCAAGCTACACACCGTGAATAGTGCGAACTCTCACTGGCACACAGAAGACATGCTAAAGTAAATGCTGGTTGGACGGCAGTCGGACATCTAGAACTATCCTTCCTGAGCCTTTCTGCTTGAAGACACACCCTAACCTTAAACCTTGAACTCCCCCAGCCCTATACCCGCACGCGGTTCGTTGCGAGTCCTCCAGGGCACTCTCGTTTGCAGCGTGGAGAAAATCGCCTGGACCTACTTGAAGTCTTGGTTTTTGCCTCTTGGTTTTCATCCCCAGAAGCTGCCGCTGAACCCTAATGTGGGGGCCTTTATAATTAGCATAGGGGTTGGGGTAGAAAATGCTAAAATTTTAAAAAGGAGCCCCCAAAACCCCATTCTAATTATTGAGGCCCCTACATTATTCGAGGTTTCAGTGCTCTTGGCGTTGATTGGTGGTTTCGAGACTGCGCGGGTGACTCTGTAGCTCCCCTCCTTCGCATATGGGACTCGTCCTCCCTTGATCGTTTTCGCACGGGGTTGGAGTGCAGCCTCTTGGTATTGCAAGATTGCAGCCCGAGCAAGGCATGTCCCAAGCCGTGCAGGGACACTACTTCCTGCAACCGCTTTTGACCGCATATTTGGAACGCCCAAATACAGCTCTGTTACCCTAAACTCTAAACCGTAGACCAGGGTCCCTAACCTAATCTGTCGCTTGAGGGTTTGGGGCTTATAAGTAGCTTGAGTGAGCATCAGGGGGTTGAACAACGGAGGCTCTAGGGTTTGGAGGCCGGAATCATCAGTAATGAGGGTCCCTTATAGCCCTTGTTTGTTTACGAAAGAACATAGTCCGAATATGTCCGAATCCCCATTCAAAACACTGAGGTCCTTGTACTAGACCTACAGACGTTGAGCTTCTACGCTTCAAAATTACACCGATTAGGGTCGCTAGTGCTTACGGCCTTGAGTCTAGGACATTTTCAGGTGGTAGTTACCGTTATAGGAGCCTTATAGAAGGTCTATATACCTTATAGAAGCCTTATAGAAGCCGGGGCCAAAATAATTACCTATATTTATTTTGGTGGTTCCTTATTATAAATATAGTATAATGGGCCCCAAAACCCTATTCTAATTATTAAGGCCCCAAAATTACGTAACATCGAAAGGATTGACTTGTTCGTGACCACGCTGGACGTCAGCCTCGAATTTGGGGCAGACTTCGGTGAGGCAGCCGCCTGGCACGAATCTCTGATCAAACTAAACTATGTGCAGATCCTGAAATGTAGCTCCTGCTGTCGGTCATTTTTTCCTTGAACTGGGACCCTGAAGCATAATCTAGACATGCCGCATCCAAACGGATGTGGCGAAACAAAGCCCCAGATTTCGTGTGATAGGAATTGCAGCTGCAGTTATAGAGCCCGTAAAATCGGCCTTGGCCTGGTTTTGTCGCACTTGGTAATAGCTTCTGCCGGCTGCGCCTGTGGATTTGGGGCTTGGTACGCGCCTCAGACCTAATTACAGGAGAAGAATCACAGCCCAACAACAAAGCGCGGCCTTTGCCACTTCAACGGACCTTCCTACATACAAGGCCATAGGTTGACTGTGCGCAAGGTATGTAGTAAGGTTTGCCTCTACAAATCTTGGAACCTACAGGGACAATTTCTGGATTTCGAACCCTGAACTCTGAACCCTAAACGGCCCTACTAATCCGGCCCTACTAATCCCTAAATGATGTTAGCCAAACCCTAATTGAGCCCCAAACCTTAAACCCACCCACGACTTGCAACCTTTGAATGTGATCCGCTCAGTTTGTGTTTTTCCGCTTCTTGCGCTTCCTGCGCTTCGTTCGCCTTCTTCGCATGGGCAAGTTCAGCCAGATCTCCATCTTCTTCCAGGACCTCGTGTAGTCTCGCAGTGCTAATTATCCGTGTGCCCTTTCATTTTGGGATCTCCTGGTATAGTTAGTCTACTATCTTGCTATGGGGACCATAAGGAAAGTTATTGTCAATTGTTCCGACCCCGAGCGAAGAATAAGAGCAACAAGGTCGTCGCAGCATTTCTTCGCATCAGCACGAAACAGCATTGCAAGTAGTTGAATGTATGGGGCTGTTGCTTTGTCTTGTGCTTCTGCCACTTACGCTGGGCCGCTGACTGTTTGAAGTCACCACCAGTAGTAGCTGCTGCCACTGCTAATTAATTAGGCTAGAACAAGGTTCGAGCAGTTTGAGTCCAAGCTTGAATCACAGCACTAGTACTGCTACTGCTTTTGGGGTTTAAGGTGTAGGGTTAGGGTTATCTCTACCTACGCTCACTTCGCCGGCGACCGCGAACTCTCGATGGGCAGCTGCCACTTTTGCCAGGTAAAGGATTCTGCCTGTTCTTGCAGCTGAACCCCTCAGGGTCCATGTGCTCAAATAGTCTATCCTTTGCGCCAAAGTACTTATACAGGCATACACTGTTTGAGTACATGGACCCTTAGGGATGCTTTCCGGCAGGCTTTGAGGTTTGGAAGCTTTCGCTGTGGATTCTAGGTCCTGCCAGGATCGGGCTTCATTTATCTTTACTTGGGAAGGGGGGTGGGGAGTGGGTGGGGGGAAGGATTTCGTTCTGGTGCTGCCAACTTTAAAAGAAAATGAGCTTTGAAGCCACGCCTGCCAGCACAAGTCACGACAGTGCTCGGGTTTGGGGAAGCCAGGATTATGACCAAGGAGAAAATGGGCTTTGAAGCCATGCTGCCGGCAAAAGTCAAGACAGCGCAGACATGCCTTTGAGAGTCACATTGAGGAGCTGTGCAGAGAAAACGTTCGACGCCCTAAGTTGCAAGGCTACATGGTTCTTGAAAGTCATTTTCACGAGCATATCTGCACTTTCTTGACTTTTGCTAGCAGGCGTGGGTTAGGAGCCCATTCCACATAAACCTGGCTACCGAAAACCCCTTCGCTCTTCTATGTACATGCGACCTCTTAGGAACCTCTATGCTATGTCATGGCTTCTTTTTTTTATTGTGGCCATCGCGACAGCAGCTTGAAGAAGGCAAGATTGAGGTTGGCAGCGCGATCAGGTCCCCAGTTCTACCTGGAGCGGTTGCTAGTATGGGGGCCGTAATAATTAGAATGGGCTTTTGGGGCTTTGGGGCCCATTATACTACATTTACAAGAAGGACCCCCTACTACAATTATAATAAGGAACCCCCCCAAAATAATACTACAATTATAATAAGGAACCCCCCCCAAAAGAATATAGGTAATTCCTGAGGCCCCTATATTACCGTCGTCCGCCGAGACTTTCCACCCCAAGCATTTTGCCCCAATTTACAGAAGGAGCCCAGACCTGCTGCTTACCTAATGGGGACCTGAATTATTACCAATAGTGTTTTGGGGGTTTGGGGGTTTGGGGGTTTAGGGTTTAGGGTTTAGGGATTAGGGTTTAGGGTTTAGGGTTTAGGGCGTCCCTTATTATAAATAGAGTATGGGCCCCAGAACCCTAGTCTAACTATTAAGGCCCCTACAGTATTCCCTTTAGCCGAGACACCGTCTCAAACTTGCTGTTGCAGGATCAGTTTGAGTCACCAACGGCCTCCTTGGAATTCAGCCTCCTCGTGCTCGGGATGCCTGATTTAGGGGTTCCGTGCTTTCGGGTTCGAGGATAAGCTGAAAAATAAACTAAACCCCTAAACCCTAAACCCTAAACAGGGTGATGATGCCATCGTTGCAGTATTGTTAGTGCAGACGCATTGATGAAGATGGTCAAAGCGATGAAAATGCTGGTGGTGATGTCGAGTAGCATAACATGGTAAGTAGTCATACATAGTACCATATCTGGTGCCTCTGCTTCTACTTCATTCGCATCATGACGGCCAGTCTTCTTGTCAGTCCTACTGTCGGTAGTGGCGGTGCTTTCATCAGAGTCGGGGTTGTTGCGACGAAGGTGGGGTAGATCTTGGCTTTTCTAATCGTGGTTCTTGTGCCGACGGGTTTGTAATCGGTGTTGTTGTGGTGTGGCTTGGGGTTTGTGCTTGCGGTCATCACCTTTCAGCATGGATCCCAGAGGGTCCAAGTACCAAACTAGTAGTTACTTGCGCCCCCCAAACTATACCTTCAACTACCAAACCCACTTTTTTTGTAGGTTCTTATTATAAACACCCTAATATGGAATTTATAGGGACCCTACAAAAAAGGTAGGTTTTGGGCGGTTAGGGTATACTATATTATTACGTGGACCCTGTGGGGAAGTTGTGGTTGGTCCCGGGATAGGGTTTAGGGTTTAGGGAAGCCCATGTGGCTTGATATCGCGGCTTTGCATTGGCGCTGCTGTCGAAGCTCCAAGGCCCTAGGCCCTGGGCCATGCAAGGTACGGTAGGGGCCTAAATAATTACCAACATTATATTTTGGGGCTCCTTGTTAAAAAAATAGCATGATGGGCCCAAAATCCTGTTCTAGTTATGAAGGCCCCTAAATTCTGCAATACTTTGGGTTTTGGGTTACTGTATTCGCCATGTTCTCTCCATCGTCACAAGTCCCTAGCCACGCGTCATGCAGGGTTTGACTTGATCTTTGCCAGGCAAGGCGAAGTCTGGGTGTTGCCTGACAACCAAGGTCGTGATGATTGTCATGATGTTGCTGGAGCACGTGATTGCATGTTTCTGGTTCGGGCTCGGCAGAATGGAATCCTCATCGGGCACGTGGCTCACACATTCGGCCGTCGCTGACGGCTCCTTCGCGAATCAGTGCACTTGGCAGCATTTTAAGGGCTCAGACGGTCATGGCTTTTCGTGCAGAGCCTTGAATCCTTGCAGAAATTCGTGAGACACTCAGGTACTGCTAATCCCTAAGCCCTAAACCCAACAAA
>CAJNDV010033611.1:2107-18833 GCA_905221635.1 Symbiodinium sp. CCMP2456 | reverse complement strand
TGTTATTCTTGTTATTGTTCTTGTTCTTCTTCTTGTTGTTGTTGTTGTTGTTGTTCATTTTGTTGTTGATGTTGATATTATTGTTGTGGTTCTTGGTTTGTCGTCATTGCCGTTCTTGTCGTGATTGTTGCCCTTGTACTACAAGTGCCGTTCAACAATTGCACTTGTGGTTCTTCATAGTGGGTAGTTAGGTAGAATAGAGGGTAGTTGGGGGGTCTAGGATAGCCCTAAACCCTTAACCCTATACCCTAAACCCTCAACCCTGTTCCCTAAAACCCTATACTCCCCATACTCCCTATAAGCCCTTAGCCCTAAACCCGAAACCCGATTCCCTAAAACCCTATATTCCCTATAAGCCCTTCCCTAAGACCCTATATTCCCTAGAACCCTACATTCGCTATAAGCCCTTCCCTAAGACCCTATATTCCCTAGAACCCTACATTCCCTATAAGCCCTTCCCTAAGACCCTATATTCCCTAGAACCCTGCATTCCCTATAAGCCCTTCCCTAAGACCCTATATAAACCCTATATTCCCTATAAGCCCTTCCCTAAGACCCTATATTCCCTAGAACCCTGCATTCCCTATAAGCCCTTCCCTAAGACCCTATATAAACCCTATATTCCCTCTAAGCCCTTCCCTAAGACCCTAAACCCTATTCCCTAAACCCGAAACCCTATTCCCTGAAACCCTGTATTCCCTAGAAACCCCATTTCCAGGCTCAGTTCCATGACTTCCTTGGTCTCGGCCCTACACAGCCGAAGGCCGGATGGTTCCCGGTTGAACGCCGGAATTTAGGAGTTTAGAAGTTTAGGGTTATAGTATATTATAGGGTGTAGGAGTTTAGGGTTTAGGAGTTTAGGGTTAGAGGGTTTTAGGGTTTAAGGTTTAGGGTTATGGGTTTGAGCATCTTCAGGAGTGTTGTTTTGGAGCTTTGTAGCGCTTTAGGGCTGCACGGGGTCCAGAGCTGGACTGACACGCAAATCGACTCTGCTTCCTTCTGCTTCTTTAATGGCACTTGCGACAATCGGCGAAGTACATGACCCGTTGGTCGGACAGGCTCCTGCAATACTTATACGGGTATGGAGGCCTAGGGTTTTGAACCTTAAACCTTAGAGGTGTATTGATGCCGTAAGGTTCCGGTTCAAAAGCAAGTGCCCTGCAACACGGATTGAGCATCGATCTAACACTCTGGCTTCTGATTGTCGTTTACAGCTGCTTGGTTTGAGAGCTGAGGAAATTTAGCTTTTGTCCACCCAGCAGCTATTTCCCCGATATTGCCTCGTAAGAAACGGCACCTGCACCATGTTCGCCCTTGCAGGTAGCGCAACTTGTTCTGTCGCATCTTGCTCTCAGCGCTGTAGGGCTGAATGATGGAGTTAGCTCCAGTAGTATTCGGGTCCGAGCATCCGAGTTTCCATCCTGCTTGGAACTCGATTTGGGGTTTGGGGTTGAACTGGGGAACAGCGATTGTTAGTGCCTAAGTTAGCTGGGAAGCTGTAACATTGTGGATAGGAATCGAGACCCCTCGGGCCCTCGGGGACCAACACACCGGGTCATGGCCTTCAGCCTTTTCTTGCGAACGTGTCAGTGTTTTTGCAACATCCACCGCAACCGAGTCCAATGATCCCTGCCTGCCGCGAAAGGACAGAGGAGATGAGACAGTTTGGTCTGCTGAAGCGCTTTCTTCGTCAGAACCGAATTCCGAAAAGTTTGAGCCTCTCGCCTTTCTTTGCGAGCTTTGTGCAGGGTGTAGAGTACCTGTGGTCTCGATTGTAGTTCCATGTTTAGGGATACCTTATGAAATGCTTAATATATAATTGGTTAAACCAAAAAAAGGAACTACAATGGAGACTATAGGTAGGCAGCTGTTTGTGAAGCGCGTTGGCCAGGACACAGCAGTTGATCCGACACTTGAGGGTGAAGCTGAACTCCTTGAAAGCGAAATGGCAGCGGAGCATTGCATACACATCAGTATCGCTACGGCTCCAAATTTAAGTATACCGAAGTAGTCCTTTACCGGACGAAGTATACCATGACTGGACTGGAAGAAACTGTAACCTGTAGTACAGTAACCTACCATTTATGTAGCTGGAGCCCTTATAAGGCCTACCTGATCCCCGAAACAACCTACCCTTGTGATAAGGACACCAGAATACGGAAGACTACAACGGTAGGTCTCATGGGGTTCAGGCGGGGTATGCGAACTTGATCACCTCATTGGTTCCGAAGCCTAAACCACAAAACCCTTAAGCCCCAAATCCCTGAACCCCTAAACCCTTAAACCCTTAAGCCCAAGACCCCTAAACCCCTAAACCCAAAACACCCAAAACCCCCTAAAGCCCAAAGCCCTAAACCCCTAAACCACCAAACCCTTATAACCCTTAAAACCAACACCCTTAAACTTCTGAGCCCCCAAAAAACCGTGGCAAAGAGCCTTTGGCCGCCACCCCAAAACCTCGCAACTCTCGGAGCGCTCATCGCAAGTACCCCTCCAGCTCTTCCCTTTCAGGAGGTATAGAACTCCAACGGGGTGCTTTAGGATTTAGGCTAGGGCTTTAGGGTTTAGGGTTTAGGATTTCGGGTTCAGGACTTAGGGCTGAGTACAGCGTTTAGGGTTTTGGGAAGTCTCCATTCGAGACGCTAGGGTTCAGTGTGTAGGGTCTAGGGTTTGCAAGTCCCGGCGCAAAAGGGCCATACCCAAGAAAGCGAGGAACATCGGCACTAGATGCAACTGTAAGGGTTTTGATATTCATGCTTTATGGAGAAGCAGCACAAGTTCATTGGATTGGAGGTGGCAGTTATAGTATGGAGGTGGCAGTTACAGTATCGGGGTGCCTGGTTAGATACCCTAGACCCGAAGGCCCCGAAAGCAAAACCCTGGCGCTTTCTGGAGCCGCTGTGCTTTCGGGGGGCAGTTTGGGCAGTTTGACCCGGGATCCAACCGAGGCGACCGGATCATGAGATTCCTCCGGTCTGCCTACCATGAGAAGGCTATGAATGACCAGGACCCAGGGATCAGGGTCCGGGATAGGGGTTTGTAGGGTTCAGCGTATCGAGGTGCATTTTGCTGGTAGGGGTGAGCTGCTTGGCCATGTCCTAAAGCCCTAAACCCTGACCCTGACCCCTGAACCCTAAAGGCCCTAAACCCATACACAAAGGGGAATTCTAAGCTGGATTGTAGCAGGGTGAGAGTATACGCGTTTACAAGGTTGGCATCGCTCAACTGAGCTTGCATCTTGCTTGGGTTTAGGGTTTTTGGGGCCGGGTTGGGGGCTTAAGATTTAAGCTGCATCAGAAGCGAGTCACATTTTCTTCTTGCACAGATAGGGTTTCGGGCCTACCTGAAAAAAGCCTACCTTTTTACGGCCATGTTATGACTTAGTTCCTTAAACTTCAAACAGGATGGTGATTTGGGGTTAAGGTAGGGTTTAAGGGTCTAGGGATCCAACACTCCACGCTGTGAGCTGGACTTAGAACTCGGCTTTGGTGGTTTCCCATAGGCCCCATAGTAGTTCTTTTTTGGGTTTAGGGTTTAGGGTTTAGGGGATTACGCAATGGGATCCCAAATATAAGCCAGAACTACTCTGGGGCCTATGGGTAGCTTGATAATCTGAACTATACCAACTAACCCTAAGGAACACTATAGGGGCCTTAATCATCAGAATAGGGTTTCGGGGGAATATACAATTTCCTGGAATTATAATAGGGAACCTCTCGGCTTAGAATTCGGTTTGGTGGTTTCGCTCTGGCACATCATCTTTTCGACCGGCCGCTCGTCGAACCCTCAGCGTGGAAGAACCTGACCTGCACTACTTCCCAGGAAATTTACTAGGGTTTAGGGTTTAGGGTGTAGGGTTTAGGCTTTAGGGCTAGGGTTTTTGAAGTTTGGGTGGGGATAGTCGCAACTCTGCTCACACTCTGAGAAGCACAAGGTCCATCTAGCCGTGTGAACACTGGAAGCCGCATATGCCCCCTACCCCCTAAGCCCAATCTTCGCCCAACCCCGCAACCCGAAACTATATCGGCAAAAGCCCTCAGGAGAATCGCAGGAAGTTCCTGAAACACGGATGGGGGCGGGGGCGAGGGGGGTGTCTGGTATACGCGACCCTTTTAGATTACGTAGTTTTGGGAGGCCCAAAGGGTCCAAGTACTAGTATGGTATATACTTTGGGGACCCAAATACCTACTAAGTACCTACCATAATGGTCCTTAGATCCTTTGGGAGGACTTCCCATCCATCCTCGAGCTCTTGTCCAAGCCACTCTATGCAGAGCTGGACTTTGCTCGCTACAAGGTGGGGCTCGGATTTAGGGGTTTGGTTGGGGTTCAGGGTTTAGGGTTTAGGGTTTAGGGGTTTGGTTGGGGTTTGGGGTTTATAGGGGGGCGTGTAGGGTCGGGTTCAGGGTTGAGGTTGATTTAGCGTTTCGGGAACTTGTTAAGCTTACCTATCCGCTGTATGACCGGATGCTACTAACCAACGCTCCGAAAAAGGTATTGCATTCCGGTTTCCAGGTACCCATAGGCTCCATAGTAGTTGCTTTTTGGGGATTCCCTTATAGGCCTTATAGGTTCCTAAATATAAATATCCATAGGCTCCATAGTAGTTCCTTTTTGTGGCTTATCTTTAGGATCCTATTAGGTAATCCCGAAAAGGAGCTACTATGGGGCCTATGGGTAGATGGTAGCGGAATGGCGGGAATTCCGATCATATACACAGAGGCCTTCCTTCTCAAAGATGAAGGACGGAAGCAAGGAAGGAGAGGAAGATGAGTTCGGGTTCTTCATTATAGTTTACTGTTATCTACGATAATCTACTATAATCTACCATAGCTAATATACCATAATGTGCCACAACCTACTACAGGAATCCCTTTTTGTGTACTTCTTCGCCAGGAGCCTTCCGGGGCTCCATAGGGATGGGAGCCTGGCATCTTCAGGCTGCCCTACAACCGTAAACCCTGTATGTAATCCTATAAACTAGGGTTTACATGGACCCCAAAAGTAGGTAGAATATTATCCCTTTATGGGTTTTGGGCTATTGTGCGGAGTCAGGTCGGGTTATGGGGCCTATAACCCTATAGAACTCTGTAACCCTAAACCTTAAAACCTAAACCATACGGCCTATGCTGGGGACTAGGATGCCTGAACAACGTATGGGCTCAAGCTTACGGTGCGCTAGGGTTCCTAAACCCTAAACCTAAACCCTGAACCATAAAACCCCTACCCCTAAACAGGGCTGCAGGTTCCGGAGTCTATGGTCCACGGAATTCCGGGTTTTGGGGTGCATCAGGGTCAGAATGGAGGCATGCCTTGGGTCAAACAGTTTGCACCTATTCCAAACTCACCCACCCCAAGCTTGCGCTTCTCCAGTTGCGGGCTGCCTGTGGGTTTAGGATGGTTTAGGGTAGTTTAGGGGGTGTAGGCTTTGTAGGGTTTAGGGTTTCGGGTTTACGGTTCAGGTTTGCGCCGCAATGTTCGGCTGACTGCCGAGCTTGTTGGCAAAAACGTCACGTTCATAGACGAATTTTGCCGGATATTTCCCCCACGTACCCCCCCTAAACCCTAAACCCTCAACCCTAAACCCTCAACCCTAAACCCTAAACCCTAAACCCTAAGCAAAGACCTGGGTTGATCTGGAGAGGTTACGACAGGTGCCCGAAAGCGCTCAAACCCTGGAGCCCGAATCTCCAAAAACCCCAAAGCCCGAAACAATCGAAACCCGAAAGCCCCACGCCCTACCTAGGGGGGGGGGTTCCTTTAGAAGGGTTTCTTTAAAGGGGTCTATAAGGGCTACTACAAGGGTTTAGGGTTTACCTATAGTCTCCATTGTAGTTTTTGGTTTAACCAATTATATGTTAAGGGTTCTAGAAGGTATCCCCAAAAAGGAACTACAATGGAGACTACAGGTAGAACCATTCGTAAATCAGCAGAGGCGATCATTCTCAAAATCCCATTCTTGGAGCAGCTCCATTCTTCCTGCGCAGGCGCTGGGCTTTTTCAGCTTCAGTACCCATAGAGGCCCCATATAGTAGTTCCTTTTTTGGGATTCCCTAACAGGATCCTAAATATATAAGCCACAAAAAGGAACTACTATGGGGCCTATGGGAAGCTTATGAAATGGTTTGGGGTTGCGAGTTTCAGGTTTCAGCTTCAGCAGCTCATAAAAGCCGATCATATAAGGCACAGGGCGTGTATCATGGGCTTGATGTACGTACGTACGGCTCCTAAGAAAATGAGTGAGTGCGTAAGTTTGCGATTTGTTTTACGAGGACACTTGCGTAACCATAACGCCATGTGGTGTTTGCTGACCGTGTTTACTGCCATGAACACGCGTCAAAATACCCCACGTGCGCCTATGCCTGCTGATAATGTATACCTTGGCCTTGAAGTAATCCCTATACAGGTACTTTAGCTGTAGCTGGGCCAAAGTACATGCCATATGGGTACATGGACCTTAAAATCGAAATTAGCTGTAGCTGGGCCAAAGTATATGCTATATGGGTACATGGACCTTAAAATCTAAACCCTAAGCCAATATTATAGCCCCCTTCTATAGAACCCTTCGCAACAACCCTTAACCCTTGTAATCAACCCTAGAACCAACAACTTTAAGATTTAGGGTTTAGCTTGCTGGCAGCTCCTGGACAGCAGCAGACATCAAGTGTTGTTTTTTGAGCTTCAATGCCGTTCCAGACAGCAGGCTCTGTCTGCCTCTCATTGAGTTACCTGCAGTCTCCATTGTAGTTCCTTTGTGGGGATACCTCATAAATCCTCAATATTTAACTGGTTAAACCAAAAAAAGGAACTACAATGGAGACTATAGTTAAGTTTCATGAGGTTGAAGAGTTGAGGGTGTAGGATTTCGCATTCAAGGAGGATGGTTCGGGGTTCATCCATATTATATACCTGCGGATCCTCGCTTTGTAGTTGCCGTCCGCGAATCTGAACCTTGGTGGAACTCAGTAGACTGTGAATTCACTTTTCCTTTGGACTACTGTCCCTCCAGACACGGCATTAAGTGAAGCTTAAAGTCTTTCATGTTACCTTGCAAATAGCAGCGTACAAAGCCTTTTACACGCACAGCGAGAGTGTCCCAAATTCCCGAACCCTAAACTCCTAAACCCTAAATCCTAACCCTCCCTTCCGCCCCACTTGGCAGGACTCTACGTTGACAGAGTTCTCCAGCAAGTCGCCAGGAAGGCCACCTCGCTACTGCCAACAGGGTCCATGTCTTGTATTCAGACTATAAGGGTTTAGGGTTGAAGGCTTCAGGCTTATATGTTTGTTATTCTTATTGGGACTCCCCATTGTTGGTTTCGTTACTTCAGCACGATGTATGGGATGAGAGAAAAAGTTCCCTGACACCCTGCAAATACTTTTCTTCAGATTCGTTTCCAGGTTTCTATGCTTCTGAAGCTATTGCCGTTTGTATGGGCTGTGTTTCGGGGAAATTGACGCCTGACTTCAATCTTGTGGCCCAAAGGGTCCAAGTACCATTATAGTAGGTACTTAGTAGGCATTTGGGCCCCCACAAGTATGTACTATACCAGTACCTGGACCCTTTGGGTGGTTGGGTTCGCAGTGAAAAAGGAACTCCAGGGGCAGGGAAGGGACTCGTTCGCGATGTGCTGAGAACAAAACACCGAGCCAACCTCCAAAGCCCTGAATTGTAATTCCTTTTTGGGGTTACCTTAGAGGATCCTTAATATAAAAATGGTTGACCCAAAAAAGGAACTACCATGGAGACTACAGGTAAGCCCTAAACCATCCCTAAACGGCCATAAGCCCTACACCTGAAACCCTGCCTGACCCCCAAAAACCTACTTTTTCAATTAGCCACATGAGAAACCATAGTAAGGAATCCGAAAAGCTAGTTTTTTCTAGGCTTCTGGTAAACCGCTGAACCCCTAAACCCCTAATCCCTATTCCCTCTCACCCCCAAACCCTAAACCTTCCTGACTCTCCGACGTAAGCCATGCCAGAGATCGCCACGATAGCCCTATATGGGTCCATGTACTCATGGTGTTACACCTTAAAGCCTTAAACTAGTCCCTATCTACGTAGTACGTGTTTGAGAGCCAAAGTATATACTATACATATATGCGTACATGGACCCCGAGGGCAAGTGTCAAAGACATGGGTCTATGGATTGGGGACCAGCCTGCAAAGGAATGCAAGCGTTTCGCCCAGAAGCATGTTTAGCAGCTTACCATTCTGTGAGCAGCAGGCCTTGAACAGTTAATATAGGGGCCTAAATTTTACCAATGCTATTTCTTGTGGGGTCCTTATTCTAGTTCTAGTATAGTATACCCCGAAACCCTGTTCTAATTATTAAGGCCCCTATATTAGATGGTGTTTCTCAAAACCCGAAAGCCTATGCAACCCAAAAACTCCTGACCCAGCGAGCCGTGAAAGCTCAGTGATGGGTGCAGGCCGTGCTCCCGGTAGATGCGGCAGAGGCCGACATTGTGTCTTTGGCTCCATCTTAACCCACGGCTAAGATTCGATCACAATGTTTTCTGATATGATTCGTCATCCTGTTATGTACCCCCCCTCTAATCCAACATGAAGGGTTCCGACTGTCATGTTGAGATCAGTTCGTACTTCTGCCCCCGAGACTAGCATGGAACCCGAACAGAGCCCGCTACCGACTGGGCAGTGGGTTTTCCCATGCATTTCTTAGGGGGGCTTCTACTGTAGGGTCCATAAACCCTAGACCTTAAACCCTAAATCCCTAAACCCTAAACCCTTAAACCCTAAACCCTCAACCCGAAACCCGGGGTGTTCTATCCAATGTTGCGATATCTAGGCTGCCTGGGCATGACCTACATACCAGGTGTTTCGGCCTTCCAGCGATCATGGACATAGAAAAACCATGAGGTGGCCGAACTTGTTTGTGCTTGTTTGTCTGGGGATTCGATGTGTGGAGGCTCTAGGGTTGCGTGTTCAGGTGATGCTGAGAGCCAGGTTCGCTGTCTGCGTAACGAATTAAAGACTCGATCCGTTCCTGCGAAGGCGATGCACCCTAAACCCTAAACCCTAAACCCTAAACCCCATGCTTACCTTATCTCTTCGATCTCTTTCAGGGGAGCCGAAGCCGTGTCTCATGTGAGTCTGGGCTCCTTGTACTTAGGGTTTAGGGTTTAGGGTTTAGGGTTTAGGGTTTAGGGTTTAGGGTTCCTTGTACAAAACCCTAGACCCTAAGCCCTACCGTTCATAAAAAGCAAGCTGAACAGTCAGCATCTCCAGAGGTCCACAGGCGCGGTTCAGGTTTTATGACTTTGCGTTGAAGCGATCCGAGTAATATAGGGGCCTTAATAGTTAGAAATATTATACTATAACATGCCCCAAAACCTCATTGTACTTCTTAAGGCTCCTAGAGTAACTAGTGAAGCTTGCTTTCATCTAAGGTCCGACAGTGATCCCAAGCCCTGGAATCGAACCGAGGTTAGGGATCTTCTGGTTTTTGCTAAGGAACTTATTTTTTACGCTACCATAGTGGAAGTATATTTGAAACATTAGGGTTTTCGTATTATAGTAATACCATAATGCAAGTATATTTGAAATATTAGGGTTTCCGTAATATAGTAACTTAGTTTAAGTTGCTTAACAGCAATCCAGTCTTTGACCCATCCCCGACCCTCCAAAGAAAACCCTAAACCCTAAACCCTAAACCCTAAACCCTAAACCCTAAACCCTAAACCCTAAACCCTAACCGGAGCCTCAAGCCCGACCCTCCAAAGATGCCCCACTTGCATTGCTTCAGGGTCAGAGTTCAGCATTTAGGGTTCACCTAAACCCTAAAAGTAGGTAAAATATTGGCCCAAAACCTAAAAAAGGCGATCATTCTACACACTTTTGGGGTCCAGGCAGGATTTAAGAGTCTTAGAGTTTGAGGGCTTTAGGGGTGGGCATCCAACCTGCCGGTTTCGTGACTGTTCCCTATCTAATAGAAAAGGGTCAGAGTCAGAACCCATTCTTCTCGTAGGGTTTGGGGTTACAGGTAAAACCTGACAGTCAAGTTCAAATACCTCGGGGTGGTGGAGAAGTAGACAGGGTTTTTCGCGCTGAGGGTCTTGGGTGTCTGGGTATTGAGATTTTCGGCTTATTATGGGTTGAAACGTCAGCTTTTAGAACAAAAGGTTTACCCTAAACCCTAAACCCCTAAACCTTAAAAACCTAAATCCGGATGGAGTGATACGCTGCCCAGGTCTTCTGCAGTGGCGGCGATGCAGATGCTTGCTTCGTCACCGTCGACGGCTCTTTGAAGTATACACAGGGTGACCCTTGGTGGATGCACTCTTTCGAGTTGCTCTAAAATTGTTGGCAGCCTGAATGCTGGCCTGAACCCTCAACCCCTAAAACTTAAACTCTGAACCCGAAAACCCTACAACCAACAAGGTTGCAACACATATGTGCAGCAGCATTTATGTAGTTTCTTTGATTCTCTCGATCACCAGGCCATGCGCACCACTCTTCAGAGACTGGGGTCCCGACGTTACCCTAAGGGTCCATGTACCCAAATAATAGAACATTGGCCCTAAAGTACCCATATAGGGACTACATTAAGGCCAATGTTCTACTATTTGGGTACATGGACCCTTAGGGTTAGACTTTCGTCGAGCTCGTGTCGGCTTTCTATGCGAGTGCGCGCCGCATGTTTCATGTGGGTGGTTGTCAAAATTATGGTCCGATTTGGGTCCTTATTATAATGCGGCACCTATTATTTAGGGTACCCCAAAAGGGACCATAATTTTGACAACTACCCATGTAGGTCTTTATTTTACCAGTGAGTGCCAGACTGCGTCGCAGGGATGCCTACAAGGATGCCCGTTAAGTCCGACCATCGCTCTGTGCTTTGGGTGCGTGTGGGCGCGATACTGCGCCTCTCCCCAGATGGACTAAACCCTAAAAACCTACAACCCAACCCCAAACCCTAAACCTTGAACCCTAAAGCCTATAACCCCACATCCAATCCCAAACCCCAGACCTAAACCTTAAACCCCGCGGCACATTGCAGCGTTATAGGTCGAACTTGTCTTCACAAGTCCGACAGGGTTTCAGAGAAAGCCTTGAGACTAAGGACCAAGCGCAAGAAGAAATTTCTGACGGAGTCCTGCTCGCAGAGATGTGTTTATGGACACATTGGAACTATGCCGCTGGGACCGAGTTTTCCTTCAGCTATGATGTCTTATCTTGTCAAGATCAGATTATTCTAATTCACGACTGGAATTAGAAACGGAGAAGTCCGTGCGTGCTAGGCCAAGCCAACAACGACACTAGTCGAGGACTCTGGTTTTGCAACTGCTCTAGTTCCGCTGTGGCGTCTTGCAGAATAATAATATACGGTCCACGACATGCCTTTAAACTAGACATAGACAACTGCCCAGCGCGTCGCTACCTTTCACCTGGCGCCCTGCAAGACCCGTACACGGTAAGCAATTTTCAGTTCAGACCACCACATTGGTTTTGGGGTTGATTGGGTTTAGGGCTTTAGGGAAGCATCTCCCTCTTCGTTCTGGCCTGATTGCAACGATGCGGAATGCCCAACCCTAAAGCACAGTGTTAGGAGGTTTCGGGTGCCGTGTAGATTCAGCTTTCGATCATGCGCGGTACCCCAGGACTCCAGCCACCTACAACTTTACCTACATAAGTTATAAGTCATAAGCGTTTACGGGGCCACATCGTATACCTACTATTTTTTGTATCTGGTGGCTTGAGGTGGTTTAGAGGTCTGTAGTGAGCGTTGCACGTATCTGAAAGGACTTCTAATCGAACGAGAGATACCCACGTTGCACCCTAAACCCTCAACCCCTGTAGAACCCTGACTGTAGTACCCTGAAAGGAACCCTTCGTAAAGGAACCCTGGAAGGAACCCCGACAGAACCTTAAACCTTAAACTTTTAAACCTTGAGCCCGAAGCCCAAAGCCTTGAGCCCCAAACCCTGAACCCCTAAACCCTAAACCCTGAACCTTGAGCCCTAAACCCCTACCTAAACCCCCAAATGTAGACAAAATAATGGCCCAAAAACTACGAAAGGCTATTATTCTACATACTAGGTGGGGTCCAGGTAATCCTTAAAGGAATCCCCCTTGAGAGACCGCAAGGTTGGTGACCTCATCTCCTTGACATTCTCCAAGCTGGCAAAGCTCGATGCCGAGGCGGTGTGTGGGTGCCATGGCCCTGCAAGGATTATAGGGTTTAGGGGTTCAGGGGTCCAGGGTTTAGGGTTCAGGGGTTTAGGGTTTAGGGTTCCTGGGTTGAGGGTTTAGGGTAGAATTTAGAGTGTAGTCTTCAATGCTGGTTTCAAGGCTTGAAAAAGTCTACGGATCATTTCGGGTTTAGGATTTCTGGTTTGGGGCTTAAGCGGAAACTTTAGGGATGATCAGTGGTCATCATTGGGTACTGCCCCCACTCAGTAACAGTTGGATAATATCTATATTATGGATATATTAGGCCCTTAATAATTCGCCCTATGATAGACTGTTACTGTATGGGGGCAGTACCCAAGGTCATCATCTTAGGGTTTAGGGTTTAGGGTTTAGGAATCATCACCGTCCTTTTTTAAGGTCAGACTGCTGTCTACTGTGGTTGCTCTTCTTGTTGTTCTCGCTCTCGACACAAGGTGCATCAGCAGTGCTGTGGAGCTGCAGAACGAAGCATCGCGCTATGCGCGGAGGTCCACACGAATACTCCTGGGGTTGTTCTAGTTGGAAACCCCAAACCCCAAACATCATTTTTTTGGACTCCGGGTAATGGCCTCATTACTTTTTGGTGGTCGCAGCCCTTTAAACCCCGCTCGCCGGAGGTACTTGCTGAGGGAACCCCCCTGAACCCTAAACCCTAAACCCATTAGTTTTAAGAGCACAGGAGCGGAACCGGCTCCCCAAAGCCCACAGAATCTTGGTTCCGAGAACAGCCTAACGGTCCATGTGCTGCTATAGTACCTTGGGCCTTATCGGAGTTCCTACATAATACAGTGGCCTTAGTAATTACCTCTACTATTTTGGTGTTCCTTATTATACATATGCTATAATATACTCCAAACCCTATTCTAATTATTAAGGGCCGTACACTAGGTCCCTTGGGCGGGCGAAATATATAGTATATGGGCACAGGGACCCTTAGGGACAGGCCTCAAACTCGCCCCTAAACCCTAAACCCTAGGCCGAGACGGGTGACCTGAAACCTTGAGCTGCCGAACCCAAGCAGCTCATCCCTACTGTACAAGTTCGCGTTTTTGTCTTAGGGTTTAGGGTTTAGGGGTTGTGTAAGGTGTCTGCTTCTGCCTGGAATATCCTGCCGGGTTTGCTTCCGTCTCGGTGCTCAGGAGTGAGTAAGACTACTGCGATGTGGTGTCTGGTGATTGTGCATAATTGCGAAAGTTACTTATGTAGCGATCTGTTTCCGTAGGGTGCCTTTTTATCAGTATAGTATACTCGCGTGTAGTACACCCTAAACCCTGTTGCGCCCACATGTGCTGATATCATACAACTCCGGACAGAACTGGTCGAGAATGCAGCGTTTAAAGGGTGTGTGCGAAAGCCCTGCAGCAACACCTGAGGCTGTAATTCCCTAAGGGTCCATGTACCCAAATAATATATACTTTGGCCTTAAAGCAGTCCCCACACAGGTACTTTGGAGCCAAAGTATCTACGATTTGGGTACATGGACCCTTCAGGGCTTATTGGTCAAGAAGCTCCTGTATAGGTCTGTAACAGTAGTAGAGTTTCTCCCTAAGCCCCAAACCTTGACACCTTTAACCGTCATAGTCATTAGTTCTGCGTTTACATCATGCCCTACAGCCCGATTCTTGTTGCAGAGATCAAGGCCCCTATATATCAGGTCCACCAGCCAAGGGTGCACAGTTTTTTTATTGCAGTTTACCAAGTCCAAACTTACGGATTAGGCTACCAGGATTTAGGGTTTAGAGAACTTTGGGTTCAGAAGGATTCTGGAGTTCAGGGTTTAGGGTTTGGGTTGTTTTTCGTATTTCGGACCCCTTGCTGCCTGCTGTTGAACCGGGATGCCACCGCGATTTGAAGCCCGCATTTGATAAAGCCTGCCTGGTGTTTAGGAGGGCGATACAGGGTTCGGAGTAGGTGTTCACCCTGTTCCCTGGTAGCCCCTGCGCAGTTCTAGTATGCAATATAGGAACCTGACTGACTGGGCCTTTGAACCGTATTGGGGTTATAGGGCCAGGATTTCTTAATCAGGTTCCAAAACATAGAGTATTTGCGGCACCCTGTTCTCCTGAGGCTGCCCTAAATCCTAAACCCTAAACCCTAAACCATCGCATTGCTGTCTCTCTCCGGCGCCAGGTATGTGCACGCTCTCAACATGGAAGTCGAACTCACGGATTTGTGGGCATTGCCCGTGAGCTGCTCGACTCATTCCTCCAGGGCTTGGGGACAAAGAGAGGGTTCAGGGTCCCATGAAGAGTTTCTATCAGGTTTCAATACGGGATGTCCCAGGATGCTATATTCTTAGGGGTTGACGGTTCAGGGTCTAATCATCTAGTGAGACCATTGGGAGAGTTTTTCAAAGTTGTTCAAAGGGTTTGCAGGAAAAATAGCACAGTATTCTGACAACACGGTCCATCGGTTGATCCCAGCATGCGCTGGGAGTCATTCGCTGGGAGTCATTCGCCCGAAGTTTTGTTTTTCAAGCGAAACCCTAAACCTGAAACCCTATAGACCTTAAAGCCCCAATTGAAACCTCCGAGTTTGAACCCAAACAGCTCTAGACTAGTGCCATTTCGGGCCATATCAGGAGCAGCTACGAACAGAACTACCTATAATTTCCATTGTAGTTCCTTCTTGGGGTTACCATACAGGATCCCGAATACGAAGCTGGTATAAACCATTTGGAGCTACAGTACAGATGATAGGTAGGTACCTACCAGAGAGCTATGGTATAGAACACCCCCTCAGTCCTTGCATGCCAGCCGTGTAGATATGGACGTTCAGCAACCGCGACTGCCTGCCCATGCCGGCGTCTGCTGTTTACCCAGAGAGCCCAATACCCCTTAATTAAGGAATATACCTTAAATTATAGGGGCCTGAATATTATGATGTAAAGTGTATTAATTAAGCGGGATTGGGCTCTCTGGGTTCCAGATCGATATCTGCCTTCGGGCGGGCCTTCCCGCAATGCAGGAGCTTCTCGTAGCCTTTTGAGCAGTTGTACTGCCAATGGTGCGCCGACGCATTCCCCGTGCTATTCCATAGAGGATGTCCGTAATTTAATCGTAAACCCGAAACTAAACCCTAAACCCTAAAGCGTTTGAAACCCTAAACCCTTTCAGCCTCTATCAACACTCGGGTCCTTCGTGTTCGCAGCCGGTCACAGCAGGGCATCGTCTCTCAGAGGGCTCTGAGGTATATGCTTGCAGTTCAGGGTTTTGGGGAGAAAGCTGGAGGTTGTTTCTTTTAAGTATTGGGTCAAGGTTCTAGAAGCCTATAAGCCCCAAGTTGTTTCGGCTTAACTTGCATGCGCCAAGTTTTCAAGCTTTCTCCGGGTTCGTACTCTCCAATGAAAAATCATTGCTGTGAGCCTCGAACACTGTTTTGTGGGGCCTCGACTGTTCCCTTTGGGGTGACTTTGCTTTCATTATAGGCAGGTCTACCCATGAAAGATGGCCCCATCGGGAGCACAGCTACATGGCAAAGTTCGAAGCCGCCACAACGTAAACCGAGGTCTCAAGCCGCCAGAACCACGGACGGCCGTGTCGATCATACCATCTCTGGGTCGAATGCGTGGCTCGCTCGGCACTTCAAGGCTACGGAGATCGGATGGTATAGATTACTCTAGGGCCCCTGATTGTGTGAAGGTTTCTAGACTGTGAATCCTGTTGGCTGTTTCTAGGATAAGTTTCTGTTTATGCAGAGATACAAACATAGACATGCCGAAGTATATACACATATGCATACACACACTAATATATGTCTGCATAGTTTAATTTAGTCATTTAGCTATGTGTATATACTTGCATACATCTGCATACCATACATGTACATGTGCATACGAACATATAATTACAATACTGCAGAATAGGCGAATATGTATACGCATACACACATGTATGTGTTCATGCTATAACATAGCTTCACGACTCACGTTGATTTGTGCATTCATGCATATCCATATCCATATCCGCATGAATGCGTTCATGCATGCATGCATGCATGCATGCATGCATGCATACATACATGCGCAATGCACGTATCCATTCTGTTTGTATGAATGGATGAATGAATGAATGAATGAATGTATGTATGTATGTATGTATGTATGTATTCATGTGCGGAAGGGATGTATGGACGCACAGAAGCATGTGTATTTCTGCAGGTATGCATCTGTGTATGTATGTACGTCCGTATGTATGCATGTATGAACCTATATACGAATTAATAAATATGTATGTGTGTGTATGTCTGTATGTGCGTATGTATGTATGTATGCATGCATGCATGCATGCATGTATTTATGTATTTATATAGGTATGTATATATGTATGTAGGCATGTATGTATGCATACATGTATGTATGCATGTGTGTATGTTTGTATGTATGTGCATGCATGCATGCATGCATGCATGCATGCATGCATGCATGCATGCATGCATGTATGTACGTATGCATGTATGAGCGTATGGATTATGAGTCATGGTATGTGTCTCTGTGCGTGTATTTGTTTATTCTATACATACATACATACATA
>CAJNDV010033610.1:9744-29518 GCA_905221635.1 Symbiodinium sp. CCMP2456 | reverse complement strand
CGGGAAGTTCTTTGCTTTGAGGGTTTAGGGTTTAGGGTTTTAGGGTTTGGGGTTTAGGGTCCAGTTGGGGTTTAGGTTTTAGGGTTTGGGGTTTAGGTTTTAGGGTTTGGGGTTTGGGTTTGGGTTTAGGGTTTGGGGTTTAGGGTTTGGGGTTTTGGGTTTGGGGTTTGGGGTTTTGGGTTTGGGGTTTTGGGTTTAGACTTGTGGGTTTTGTGTTGAGGGTTTGGGACTTAGCGTTTGGGGTTTAGGGCTTGGGGGATGCCGAAAATAAGGGATAGGGATCACTTTGAGAAGCCTTTATCGTGGTGTCTGGGTTGTTCATTGGCTTGGGGCCTCAATTCAAGCACACCGGAATCGCAAGCACACTTTAACAATGAAGCCCCTTTTGGTGCCAAGAAGTGTCGTTGTGGGATCTGGACTAAAGTGAATCCCAGAACTTAGCGACAGCTTCAGCTTGGACCGGGCATCTTCGACGCAAAAGGTGCCGCAAACATGTCGGATAGTCCGGCCTCGCTGGCTCTTGGCGCCACTGTCTCGGTTGAGCTTTCTTTGTTTTTTTGTTTCAGGGCCTTTGTCGTCGCTTGCGCTCCAAAGCCCGCCGGGGGCAGGCTCAAACTCCCTTTACGGTTTAGCGTTTAGGGTTTAGGACTGGTTTAAGGCTTAGGGCGTTGAATGCTTTCGCATGGGTTTCTGTCCTCCTTCGTCCAACTTGGAAAGAGGATCTTGTAATGCTACACAAGCCAGGTACGCGACAAACGGACTAGCTACATTGCAGGGCATGGGTATGGTTTGAGGCTTATAAGCGAGAGGTCTGAAGAGCAAGCGGAACTTTCAACCCTAAAGCCCAAAGCTTCACCCCAACCCACCTAAACCCAAAGCCCAAAGCCCTAAGCCCCTAAATCCCTAACCGTACAAACCCTAAACCCCTAAACCCTAAACCCCTAAACAACTAAACCCCAAACCCTAAACTTGTCGGTTTGAAAACCAGCTCTCATCTCAGCCACGGGGCGGCTGCGGCATGGGTATCCCCAGTTGCTTCCTGACCAATGGAAAGCGAAGTGGCAGCTGAAGGGAGTTAGGCTCTTATGATAAACCCTAGTATAGATTGATGTTATACGGGGCCGGGTAAAAAAACGGAATCGGCACATCAACAATAGTCGCAGCAATGGTCAACATGACAACAGTCATAGCGCGATAACAAAACATGGGAAACATCAAAGATGAACCCAACGAAAATCAATCACGTGCAGAAATGCACTTATGTCAATGCCAGATGGGCGTCAACTATAGAATCACCAGAACATGATATATTCGTGCGGCTCAATCATGCCAGACTGCCACACTCATGTTATGCTCGTTTATGTAAAATATGGCTCAAACACAAACCATCAAACAACATCCATAATGTAGGGGCCATAATAATTAGAATGGGGTTTTGGGGCCAACTATACTATAACTATGATCAGAAACCCCCAACTACTGTAGGAAGTTATTGAGGCCCCTGTAACATACATAAGACCGAGATGAATGGTTGCCAGGTTGCAGGGCCGTCCGAGTCCAGTCGAAATCGCCCACGACCAAATCATCCTTGAGGCAGACCAGTTGCGGATCCCGAGCGGGACCATGGTTGAGAACAGCCCACAGCATGCCACATATAGTGTGTATATACATAAATAAATAATATATATATATATATATATATTTAGGTTAAAGATCTAGATATACATATATATATATATACACACACATATATATATATATATATATATACACATACGTGTGCATGTAAATATATATATACATATATATATATATATATATATATATTGACTGATTATGTGATCTATCATTATATACACATACTATAAAGGACCATCGTCGCCTAAACCATCTTTATTCATCTAGTGAGGTCTGAGTCAACAAGCTCTAAAGCTGTAGCCTGACACCCAACCGGGACGCATCCAGTCCAAATGCGGAAACGCTAAACCCTAAACCCTTTCATGAAGCTGGTCACACGGCCACGACGTGCCGCGACGCACAGCCAGCGTCTTTTGAAATTTGGTCGGTTTGGGGTTTAGGGTTTAGGGTATTTGGTTGAAGACCGCCCATGGCCGAATGTGTGGTGGACAGCTTGTTTTCTTTTCTTTTGCGGGGTTCGTGCTCTGAGCGGAGTTGAAGCACTGCTCCAGAGTACTGGGTTCACCACTGAAAGGTGTAGAATTCTAGAATCCTTGGGGGGGGCATGGCATTCTCAGAACACGCCAGAAAAAGGTCCCCAAGGCGCAACGGTTGAGCTTTCAGGGTTCACGGTTTAGTGATCAGGGTTTAGGGTGCACGGTTTAGGGCTCCATCATTACAAACGGAACCTCAAATCCTCAAACCACAACCTGAAATCATATCGGTCGAGGGTCTTTGGTCAGCGGAAGCGGCTCTGACAGCCTTGTTAGGGGAATCTAGCCGGGGGGAGGTAATATTTAGAATGGTGGTTTGGGGTGCGTGATATGAGAGGAATAAGAAGGGGGGCTTCCATACCAAACAAAGAAGCACACGCGCCGAGGGTTCTTCCCGTACTACCATCACGGTTCGTGGCGTTTACACCAAGCTGCCCACCCATTTTTTGAAGATGCCATAGAAACGGGTAGTTTAGTTGAGCGACTTGACAAAACATGACAATCACCCTCGTTCGATCAGCTCTGCGTGTAGGTCAACTCCTACGTGACACTCAGACTCATCGGTATGTCATGGATAAGCTTGAAATAACCACACAATCTTCTTCACGCTCATCAGTTAGCATTCATCCGTTCATAATCACCTTGACCTTAAGCAACATTATCGCGTTACCCCAAAGCCGAAAAGTCGTCACCGGCCAGGGCACATGCTCTCGGTCGTTCGCAACTCGACGGGCACTCCGCGGCCACGAAGTTCCACCACGAGCTCCTTGTAGTCCTCCATGCTTTGACCGATTTAGGGCTTCGGGCTTTATCTTAAGGCTTTAGGGCTTGGGATTCATTATGGAGTTGGGCCCCAAGCCCCCAACAAAACAACCCTCAACTCAAAAGCAAACAACAACAGCAACACATGCCTCGTTGTGGAAGCAAACCAGCCAGCAATCAAAAACCCGCTGCTTACGCCTGCATAATTTCGGGTTACTTGCTACTCGGAGCTTTGAAGGCACAAGGACCACAAGCAGTCCTCGGGAATCTCATCGAAGGTTTGCACGAACGCTCGCGCCGGAAACCGCGCTTCCATGTGCTCTCCACGGCGTGTGCTTGTGACAGGTGTAGATGCACCGCAAGGGAAATGCTTAATGTAGGGGCCTTGATATTTAGAATAGGGTTTTGGGCTCCTTTATTATACTAAGGGACCTAAGGAAAAATACAGGTAATTGTTCACGCTTCTACATTATGTAGGAACCCTGTTGCTGTCCGAAACTGTTAACAGCGATACCCTCGCAATGCAGAAGCTTAGCAACCGAAACATTTTTGAGCCGACAAGAAGGAACAAGGGACATGCTCGCGGATCCTGCTCCCTTCCACTGGGACTGCTACGGCGACTGTAACACATTTGGAGGCCTGGAGTCTATAGGGTGTTGGATCTCTTTGAGTCTTTGAGGGTTCCTTAGGGTTTAGGGTTTATTGTTTAGGGTTCGGGGTCTGCATCTAGGATCTTACCGCACACCTCCTGTGATTCGTGACACTGAGAGAAACGTGAAGGAGAAGCGGCTGCCTAAAACCTGCGCCCGCCTTGTCGTCCGTTCCGCGAATGACTTCCAACGTAACGAAAGCAAAGATACCTGCTTAGGGTTTTTTAAGGCTCAAGTCAACGGCTTGGGATTGGCTCGCTCTACTCTGGTCTCGTCTAGGGCAGACAGACAGACAGACAGACAGACAGACAGACAGACAGACAGACAGACAGACAGACAAACACAAGAAGCACGCACAAACAAACACACATACGTAGCTCTGAAATGAAACTCCGGATGTAGAGGGGGTTTACATGAGACTCGAAAACCGGAAAACATAGATTAATAGTAATGAAATTATATACAGATGTATGAACAAACAATATATGTGTGTATATATATATATATATAGAAGTTCATACGAATAAATAAATAAATAAATGAATAAATAAATATATATATATATATATATATATGTGTGTGTGTGTGTATAAACATCATGATATGGATATATATATATATATACATATATATATATATATACTGTTGAATCTAAATTCAAGTGTGTGTATATATATATATATACAAACGGACTATGAGGGGATATTGCGACTAATTAGTTGGACCCATACGTTGCTGGATCTCAGCAGGGCCTTTCAAAGCCTTCATGGACCCACGCTGAAGGCTCCGAGCAATGTAAAGCGGCTACATGGATCAGGCTTCTAGGGCCCCATCGCGAGCGACATCTGGGCCTTTAAACCCCAAAGCACTGAACCCTAAACTCATCAACCCTAAACCCAGAACCCTAACCACTGAACCCACCACCTCCCAGGCAGCGCCTGAAACAAACACCCTCCACCCGAAATGCAGACAACCAGCCTGAGATGCTGAAGAAACGCATCAAGTAGTCCTCGAGGCTCAAGGTTTACGGCAGCTTGTGCTGGTGAAGGTAGTGGTGCAGCAATTAGTGGCAGCAATATTGATTAGTCAGTGACAAGGAACTGCAGCAGCGTGCGGTTGCTGCAGCTACTTCTCCTCCTAGTACGGAAACTAACACGGTGGCAGCCTGGGCAGCTGGACCTTCTAAAGACACTGCTCTCAATTGGGGTTTAGGGTTTAGGGTTTAGGGTTAATGCCTTGTCTTCCAGGCCTTTAGTTGCTAGTGCTGTCTCGCTGTTTGCCGGGGACACTATCGATGCTGCGTCGGGTCACCCTTCGGGCTTCGTGGATTTGGACTTCAGCTGCAGATTGGTCAAACGAACTTCTGCCGAGGCACCTCAAAGAAATACCATGTCACCACCGCTTCCATGGCTAACAGCACGACGACCTTCGCTGGCACTGAACATCAAAAACAAACAGTGGTCAGAAACAGACAGCATCCATGTTGTACAGTCGCGGATATGAAGCACGGCTGGTGGCTTACTTCTTTGTTCTGGTGATTCTCGCCAGTTCGAAGCCCAGGAGGAGAAAGCTGTGAAAGCAAAACAAGATTCAATCTGCCTCTACATATCTAAGGGTCCGCAAAAGCTCCAGGCAAGAAGACGCCAAATCCCTAAACCCGCAAACCTTTAAGCCTAAACTCTTAAACCGCAACCCTGGACAACCCCAAGCCCTGGATGATCCCTGGGCTACTACTGCAAATATGCGAGACGAGGTTGCCTCCTGGCCTTATATGAAAGATCATACACACATAGGCATGATCTGCCTGGTTGTGCACTTCTGTATATACGTACATGCATGTGTATGTGTCATGTCTATACATACAAAAAGCGGCAACTTTTTCAACATCAATCAGCCCGTCCAGCCATCCATATACCAATCTATCCATGCAGCCAGCCATCCATCCGTCCACCCATCCGTCTGCCGTCCGTCCGTCCATGCGTGCGTTCGTCCATTTATCCGAAGGCTCGCATGCATATACACCAATGTGTACCCCTACATATCTCGGCCTCACAAAATGCTAATTTGCATATATAGATATGTACATGTATGTATAGCAAAATAAATGCTACACCCCTAACTTACAACTAGACCCTAAGCCCTAAACTACAAGACCTATATATAAGCGCTATAGTACAATGGGTGGCCGCAGTAAAGAACTCTGTAGAGTAGGACCATTATTATTATAAGGATATCGAAATCTCCAAATAAGGTAACCCTATTCTGACTCTGAAGTCCCTAAAGTAAGCGCTAATTGAGCCTGTATAGTTAGTCCCTATGGCAAGCGCCTTAAAGTATAAACCTTAAATGTGACCCTACATGTTGAACTATAGAGCCCTATAGCGTGCCCTGCAGAGAACTCCAGGAAGTTGTGACATGTCTTGAGGATGACTGACGCAAGGATTACCTATACTTTACCTTAGCGGCATCGAGATGATGATGCTCCAAGTGCTTGGCTTCTGCTGTAATGGAAAGTTCTAAGCAAGACTTTTTGGAGCCCTAAATCTAAGCCCTCATCTAGAAGACGTGAAAACCCTAAACCCTAAACCCCGAAAGCTGAAAACACTAAACCCTGAAAGCCCTAAACCCTAAACCCTAACCCTGAACCCCTAAACTCTGAAAGCCGTAAACCATTCGGAAGCCCTGAACCGATCTGAACGCATTGACGATAGCCGGGCCACCAAGGCTTTGGACCAGGTCTGACGGCGTGGAGTTAAGGCTTTCTATAAGGCTTTCTATAGGGCTTTATGGCTTATAGGGTTTTGGGTTTAAGGCTTAGGGTTTAGGGTTTAGCCCTCTCTAGCGTCGAAGGTTGTGAAAGATTTTTCACGGGCCTGCCAGACGTTTATAGGTTTTTGAGATTGCTGCCGGGCCTTGAAAGGTACTCGATGTTTTGGATGTTTATAGGCGTCTTTGATCCGGCCCTCGGACGTTAGGACATTTCGTTGGAAGGGTTTGGAATTAAGGCTTCGGTGATGTGGGAGGATTAGGCAAACCGATTGGCCGTTCTGTTCTGTTTCGGGCCTGTGGTTTCGGGCGTTCAGAAGCTCAGGGTATACAGGCATCCTCTGCCCAGGGTGTTTTTGAGTTTCACGATTTTAGGGTATGACCGGAATGCTCACTCTGCAAATCTGCGCTTTGGGTTGGTAGCAAGACTTGGCCTCTGCCCGTCTGTTGCTGGAAGAGTGACACAGTTCCTGGATGCATTTTCTTTATAGGGCCCCGAAAATGCACATAAGCGAAGCATTGGACAGGGATATGTCAGAAGCCGAACGCCCTTGAACAACACGACCTGTTGATGCTTGAGGCTTAGAGTTTTGGGTTTCGGGGTTTAGGGTCGCACATAGGGGCATGCATTAACAATTGGACTAGGGTTTGGGGGTATATTCTGGTATAGGCATGATAAGGAGCCGTAAGGAGTGATTAGCAATACGTGTAATTATTCTGGCTTCTGTAGTTATGTGGGTAGTTCTCTAAATTAGTGTCCCTTTTTAGGTCCCCAATATAGTGCGGCACCGCTATAGAAAGGACCCCAAAAGGGACCGTAATTTAGAGAACTGCCCATGTATTCTTTTGGTTCCCGGTCGACTTGAGCAAGCATCTAAGGCCCCAAGGAATCGTGGAGTGCCTGGAGTTAGGGTTTATAGGTTTATAGGGTTTAGGGTACCTGGGACTCTAATTCTCTCTAATTACCTACAGTTTTATGGGTTACTAATCAAAGGGTAATGGCTGCTAAACTGCAGGTAAAGAGAGTTACAGGAAATGAGTTTTTTTTTTTAGGATTTCCCCAAACCCTAACCAATGCTAAAACGTTGCAGCCGGACCTTGCCAATCAGGGTGGACGTTGTGCGCCGGTTGCAGGCGGCATCCGGATCGAAGTCCAGGAACTCGGTCCTTTGGCTTCCGACCAAAGTTGGGGTTTAGCCTTCGGGGTTTAGGGTGTAGGGCTTAGGGTTTACCTCTAACCGAAAAGACGTACCCTTTCAGGGTTCCTTATCATGCGAAACCCTTTTAACCCTCAGCCCTGAACCCTAAACCCTGAGCCTTTGAGCCCTATATACGCCTCCTATAAGCACCTGAGAGCTTTGCCTCTCCGCTAAGCTCTGGCTCCTCCATGTGATGAAAGTCCTGTTCGAAGCAGAAGTGACCGGTTTTGGGGTTAAGGTTTAGAGTTTAGGGGTTTAGGGTTTAGAGTTTAGGGGTTTAGGGTTTAGAGTTTAGGGGTTTGGGGTTTAGAGTTTAGGGGTTTAGGGTTCGGGGTTTAGGGTTTACCCGGAGGATCCATGTCAATCCTCCAAGGTCCGGCATAGGACATTATGCTTAGGGGCCTTTATCAGGATAGAGTTCCGGCGTATATTCTAGTAAACTGATAATGAAGACAGGGCGTCGTGGTATGTTGTAATGCATTTCTGATTTCCCTAAACCCTAAGCCCAATGCCCTAAACCCTAAACCGCTGGACCCCAAGGAATGATCTCCGCAAAAACTTCCGGCTTCCAGCCGACTCGCGACGGTCTTGCATGAGTCGTCTGGGTGAATTGCCAGTGTGTTAATGAGATTGAAGTTTAGGGGTTGAGTTAGGGTGTACGGATGTTCTACGTCTAGACACCTCTTGAAGAAGCGGGCCTGCTCGAGGCACAACCCTAAACCCTAAACCTTAAACCCTAAACCCAAAACCCTAAGTTCGCCAGACTGGTCTTCAGCTAAGTGTCCACAGCTGCGTTCTCAAGACCTTAGCTGCAGCAGTCTGACGCAGTGACCCTAAACCCTAAACCCTAAACCATAAACCCTAAACACTAAATCCTGTATCCTAAATCCTAAACCCTAGACCCAGAAACCAACCGCCCAAAGCCTTGAGTTCCAAGTGCAACGATGAATTAGGGATCTCCAGACGGTTTCTTCAAGGCCGAGATGCAAAACCCTAGACCCTAAACCCTAAACCCTTCTGAGATGCAACACCCCAAAACCCTAAACCGTAAACCCTAAACCCCGAAACCTTGAAAGCACCCTAAACCCCAAACTCTAGAAGTCAAGTCAGGTGACAAGGCAGGTCATGTGCGCCCAGTAGCCGCAGGGAGGCCACGGGAGGCCATTGACCTCGAGGATTGGCAGGCTTTGCGCTTTAGGGTTGAGGCGTGTAGGGTTTAGGGTTCAGGGTTAAGGTTTAGGGTTTAGGGTTTAGGGTGTATTTAGGGTTAGGGTTTAGGGTGTAGGGTTTACACCCCATCTTTCACACCAAAAACCCTACACCCTAAACTCAAACACCCCACGAATCCAGATGGCTGGCACCGACGACCAGCCAAACGTCTTTCGGCTCAAGCTCTATTTCGAGTATGAGGTTCCTCTCAGCCCAGAAGCTCGATACCCACAGAGCCCAATACGCCTTAATGACTTAATGAAGGGATATACCTTAAATTTTAAGGTTTAGGGTTTAGGGCCATAATGATATGGTTTAAGTTTAAGGTATGTTCCTTAGGTAAGGGATATTGGGCTCTCTGGATACCTATCTCAGCAAGGCCCAACCTGAACTTACCCTAGACATCCACGAGCCTAATAAAGGGGCCTTAATAATTAGAATTGGGTTTTTGGAGCCCATTATAGGGGCCTTAATAATTAGAATAGGGCTTTTGGAGCCCATTCTACTATATTTATAATAAGGAACCTCCAAAATAGCATTGATAATTATTTAGGCCCCGAAATGAATGGACTGCTTGGGGCTCAAGCTTCAGGGTGGGCTCAGGGTGGGCTTAGGGGTACTACCAGGTCGGTGCCCTTGGACTTGTTGAGACATGGGACTTGGCAGGCAAGAGTTTAGGGTTTAGGGTTTAGGGTTTGGAGTTTAGGGTTTAGGGTTGAGTACCCTAGCTGGTTATCCAACCTC
This sequence comes from Symbiodinium sp. CCMP2456, assembly GCA_905221635.1. NCBI lineage: Eukaryota > Dinophyceae > Suessiales > Symbiodiniaceae > Symbiodinium > Symbiodinium sp. CCMP2456. The sequence continues at coordinate 20,017 of CAJNDV010033610.1, read as the reverse complement.
TGGCCTCCACTTGAAACATCTTGAAACCTGTTCTCTGATCCTTCAATCCAAGTAAAGCTAGAGGAACAGCAACCAACCCCAGGGGGGCTGGGGCGGTTCGTAGTAAATGAAGGCCCCATTTGCCATTGCTGAGGATCGTTATCGCATAAGACTCAAGCCCTAAACCCTAAACAGGTGGGTTCAGGGTTTGGGTGCAGACAAGAAACGATGCTCGCCAGGAGAGTGACCAAAGCAAATCCGCTAACGACGCAGGGCCTGGGCAATGGTGACACAGACCCTGGGGGGATCGGCAAGTAGAAATCCCAACTTGGCATTCTGGGGTTTAGGGTTTAGGGTTCTTGACAAGTGACGCTACCAAACTGCTGGCAAGCAAGGCACAACAGGCCACGATGGCAACGACGACCAGACTACCTCTACCAGTTTTAATGCTCCTATCAACATCGATACCATTCACTACAAGTACAGTACGGTTTAGGGTCTAGGGTTCAGGGTCTAAAACCCTAAACCCAGCAACTGGCACGTCATGCAGAACAATCGTATGGTAAGTCCTCTGCCTAGCTCCAATCTGAACGAAATTGTCTGGGTGAAAACAACATACAAGCGCACCGCCAAAGGCAAATTCCAATGCAGGGAGGTGCGGGATTAGGTTCTAGGGTTTATAGGGTTTAGGGTTTAGGGTGCATTAAGGCAAAGATATGCTGACAGGCCGCAAAGGAATGGTCTGCCAAAGTACATGCTAGCTGCTGAACTGCACATTGGCATGCACACAGATAGGGCCCGAGAAACCCTGAGAACAAGAGCGAGTTCCGGCTCCCTGTATGCTCAACCGGTAACACCTGGCACGACCGGCAATGCAAAGGCCTACAAGCGGCCACTTTCCTTACCAGAGCCTCTACCCGGCTTCCTCATGCTGAACTCACCATCCTACCAAACCAATAGCTACAACGTCTAACTTTCTATACCGAAACATCCAGCTTCACTCCTCAACACGAAACCACATCCTACATCCGGCACTCTCCATAGGAGGAATGCTCTGGTTGCAGATTCCGGAAACTTAGTTCCAACCCCCGAAACCCAATGAAAGGGCTCAGCCGGGAACCCTACGCCGTAGAACCTACAGCCCCGGCTTTTGGAAACACCTTTAGGGTTTAGGGTTAGGGCTTGAGGGTTTTAGGGTTTAGAGGCTACCCTACTGGATTCTATCAGTCGAAAAGATCCTCTTCAACACGATTCCAAACACCCTAATTCCAGACCAACAACACAAAAAAGGGAAACCACAAAACACCGACTCCCTTGAAAGAACCTTCGTGATTCGCAAACCCTAGCCCTGACCCCCCAAACTATCAAATGGGGGGTTCCGAAAATAGGGGACCCTAATATAGTACCCTCAATAGCAGGATCCTTATTATAAGGACCCCGAAATACGGTACCCTCATTTTCGGAAACTCCCAAACTCCGGGCTCCCGACAGCTCAAAGGGACCTTTGGAGCTCAAGCGGAGAGGCTCCACGTTGTACGCCACGTTGACCTGGCATCGCGTTTAGGGTTTAGGGTTTAGGGTTTAGGGTTCAGCTGGACCCTGAAGAACCCTAAGGGTCCATGTACCCAAAGAGTATGTTCTTTGGCCTTAATGTAGTCCCTATATAGGTACCTTAGGGCCAATGTTCCACTATTAGGGTACATGGACCCTTGGGGTGAAGAACCTACCTTTCCCAAACCCATGCAGGAGCTGCAAACTGGAGAAAAGGAGCTCAGAACAAAAGCCCAATTTAAAGGGTAGGTTGTGTAGGGTCCAGGGAGGGCTTGAAGCTTTTGTTTTGAGCTCCTTTTCTCCTAGGTTTGCGAGCAGCTCCGGCAGGGGTTTAGGGTTTAGGGTTTAAGGGCTCCTTTGAAGGGTTCCTTTAAAGGTTACTATATGGAGTACGTAACGGTTCCTGTAAGCCTTCCTAAGGGGGTTACTGTGGTGGGGATTCGGTTTGTGGTGGCCTGGCGGTTTACGGTTTGGAGCTTCGTACAGGGTTTCGGGTTGACAGTGTTTTCAAGGATTTTGTAGGAGGGTTGAGACCGTAGGTTCAGGGATTCGAACTCACAGTTTAGCGGTTTACTGTAGGGTCTAGGAATTTATCTAGATTGGGGGTTGCATAGAATGTTTGCGGTTTAGGGTTAGCTCGAAAGGTCACGGGATTCAAACCCTAACCCCTAAACCCCAAACCTTGAAGCCTAAACCCTTAACTCTAAAGCCTAGTAGGGCCTAGAACAAGAAGTATTTGGGGCTCCTAAGATCTTCTACTTCGGGTCCAGGGCCCGGTCACGAGTATGAACCTCTTGAGCCGAGTTGCAGCTGGCTTAATCCCTTCCCCCCACTTGTTACACACACACACACACCCTAGTAATAAACACACTTTGAAGCTATCCCTGCCCTTTAAAGCCTAAACCCTAAAGCCTAAACCCTTTAAAGCCTAAACCCTAGACCCTTTTAAAACCTAAACCCTAGACCCTTTTAAAACCTAAATCCTAGACCCTTTAAAACCTAAACCCTAAACCCTTTAAAACCTAAACCCCAAACCCTTTAAAACCTAAACCCTAAACCCTTTAAAACCTGTTCCGAATTGTGGGGAAGTTTTCGCGGGTCCAGATGACCCTTAGAGCACAGCAAGGGCAGGAGCAAGAGCGGGAGCAACAGCAAGAGCAGGGAGCAAGAGCAAGGCAACGGCAATAGCGGGAGTAAGAGCAAGAGCAGCAAAAGCAGGAGCAGGTGCAAGAGACGCAGCAAAAGCTAGAGCAAAAAGCCAGCTCGGAAGAGCCGGAGCAGGAGCAGGAGCACGACCCCTTAAAAGTGGCAGCAGAGACGAACAATGCCCCCTAATACTATCAACACTTTCAGAGTTTCTATTGGGGGGCCCCCCCGTTCCATATTAGGGGGAGGGACCGGATTAAGGTTGTAGTTTACCTCCTCACCACCTCATCTAAACATAACGACCCTTCGTTATACTCGATTCTCCGAGGAATTTGAAGTCTGACAATACATGCGATGTAATCAAAGTCAATGTAAACCGAAGAGGAGAAACCATCAGTCCCAGTAGGGTTTGGATGAGAAAGGAACATCTGCATGCGGAAATAGGGTTGCGGAGTTTAGGATGGTTCAGGGCTTCGGATTTGTGTTTACAATTTCGTCTGACCCCCCTTGCTGCTGCCATGAAGAATTCATTCCAAGGTACACATGCTCGTTGAAGTTCGGAGACGCAGCACTGAACTATGCTGCCGCCAAACCCTGAGCCTGTTCAATATGCAAATTTTCTAACGTTGCACAAACAAATATAGTACTACTCCCATGGATGTGGGTTTAGGGTTTAGGGTTTAGGGGGTTCTGAGCCCTGTCTTCCACCCCAAAGCATACCCACATAGGCCTATGCAGTACAGGAAGAGAGCCCCCCCAAGGCCCCGACGAACACGGCGAAGGGCAGCCACACTGCCATGGCCATCCACCGTCCAGAGACGAAGGCAAGGGCCTCGGACGATTTTGGAGTCTCGGGTTTAGGGTTTAGGGTTTTGAGTTTAGGGTTTAGGGTTTTGAGTTTACGGTTTAGGGTTTAGGGCTTTGAGTTTAGGGTTTAGGCTTTAGGGTTTCGGGGGACCTTATAGGATTCTAAAGATGAACCCCAAAACGGAACTACTATGGGGCCTCTGGGTAACCCCTAAACTCTGAACATGGTCCGTGAGTTCGTGAGGTCAAAGAGCCCGAGTCCCTGGGCGCCTAAACTCTCGGCTACCTCGTCCCCGAGCCACAAATCCTACACCTGCTCCGATACTAACGGCTTAAGGGTTTAGGGTTAAGGGTTTAGGGGTTAAGGGTTTAGGGATTAGGGTTTAGGGTTTTGCTAACTGTAGGTCATAGGCAACTTGAAGCTGGAGCCCTACAGCCTGCAACAAGCCAGGGTGTAGGTTTTAAGGGGCTATATCCAGGAGGATTCGTTCGAGAGCTACCTCGGTCGAGACCTTGCGGAGCTGTTACAAATGCAGGCCCGATGGGGCTGACCCATAGGCCCCATAGTAGTTCCTTTTTGGGGTTCATGAGTAGAATCCTATTAGGTAATCCCAAAAAGGAACTACTATCGGGCCTATCGGGAGCCTTACTTCGGTTCAGGCTTGACGCTTGGGGGTGGTTGAGGCTTAGGCATTGCTGGGGTTTTGGCCTGGGTACCCTAAACCCGAAATCATAGGCATTATACGGGCTTAGTGTCACAATTGCATAGTGTGCGCTTGGAGACTAGCCAAACTCTGTCGAGCTTTCTTGGGATCTTAAAGCCTGGTGCTGAATTTTATCACTTAGCTTGACAATTTTTGCCGGCATGAGTCGGGCCTTCGCATGAACACAGGAATAGCATGTGGGGGTTTCCGAAAATAGGGGACCCTAATATAGTACCCTAAATAGTCGGATCCTGGTTATAAGGACCCCAAAATAAAGTACCCATTATTTCGGAAACTCCCATGTCCTGCCGTCAGTATCACATGGTTGCCAGGTTTCGGGAGGTCGAGGTAAGGCATGAACTTCAAGGGGGTTTGGTATTTAGGGTTTAGGGGAGTGCGGCGTGGATCCTGCAATGCTTTGCTTAATCACCCGATGGGCGCTTGTTCAAATTTTCATGGGAAAAACGAAAATCTCCATGCATATCACCACAACACCTGGCTCCTCCATTGACTGTTCCACCGGAGCTCCAGCGCCGTCGGATTCAAACCAAGAGTTCAGTGTTTCAATGTGTTTCAGGTGTGGTTTCATTTCAGGGTCAAGTAAGATCACTGCCAAGGAGCTAGGATGTGGCTCACGGGTTTCCGGTTGCAAGTATATTTCAAGTATACTGCTCTAGATATCAGTCTACATAGGCTCGCAAGGACCGTGTCTTTAAGGTTTCGGTGCCGTAGATCGAACGAAACTCCGAACAAAGCCACCCATCCGTCCCGAACGCCTTCTGAGAAGCCGAGCCTTTTGCAGAATCAGCGGGTTATCCTGAACGGGGACAGCTTGGAGTACGCCTTCAGGACGGGACTTCCCCTGTACCCTCCTTTTTTCCTGCTGGCCTTTGGGGATTCTGGCACATGTCCATTCAATCATGCTTGCCCCGAGATACAATACAGTGGTAAGGTCGGAGTGGAAAGGAGTGCTAGAATGGATTGCGCCTTTGTTGCTCAGAAGGAGCGGTGCGGTTTACCGTGGGCAGTGGCGCAACAATGCGCCTTTGCTGCACTTTCCCCCTCATGCCAGGCCTATGAATAGTAATACGAAAATATCAACATGCATGATACTTATTTAGTACGAAGTATGAATCTCCATGTTCGTATTCTTGGCTCGTGTCTTGGCAGTTAGTAGGTTGAGCCCTGTGTGGGGACCGGCTTGTCTGTAAACCCAGCAGCCTAACGAACCAGCTGATTCTGAGTAATTGAAAAAACGGCGGCTGGACAAAGGTAGGCCAATGTTGATGAGCCCTCATCTTGTCCGACGTGCTGCGCCAAAAGAAGAGATGAAAACACTCTGAGCTTGGCTCAACCCCGCAGCTTGAAGGGGCAAGCACACTTCCGCGAATATGCTCGTGGGAGCCGAACACGTGAGTTGCGAGCCCGCTTCAAAACCAAAGCTCCGAATATCGAAGCCCTAAACCCTAAACCCTAAACCCTAAACCCTAAACCCTAAACCCTGAACCCTAAACCCTAAACCCTAAACCCTGAACCCTGAACCTTGAAATCCTGAACCCCAAGCCCTTCTGATTCAAACCTGAGCCCTGAACCCGAAATACCTGCAGCACCCCACATCCGTACACCGTGACCCAGGGTTCTAAGACATAAAGCCCCAAGCAGCCACAGAAATCTTAACCCAGCACCCTTAACCATCAGTAAAACCCAAAAAAACTGAATGTAAACCCTCAAGCTGAAACTCTAAGTTCTAAACCCTGCACCTGCTTAAGCGCTATAAACCTTAAGCCCGAAATCCCTAAGCCCGAAATCCCTAAACCGAGCCAGCACGACCCGAAGCCACGAGATGCAAAGGCCCGGCATGGTCTCGGCACCCAGGCTCTGGTTCTGAGCCGTTTTGTTTGGGTCCTTGTTGGACGCAATTTTACATTTTGGTTATAATAAAAGCCAATAAGGATTAACAATGATCATTTTTAATATGGCCCCAACAGGGAGCCAGTTGTGGTGTGGCGAGTTTAGGGCTCAGGGCTTCGAGTTGACGGCTTTTGGCTTCAATAGGGTTTAGAGTTTAGGGCTGAGGGCTTGGAGTTTACGGCTGATGGCTTGGAGCTTAGGGTTGAGAGTTTAGGGTTTAGGGCATAGGGCTATGAGTCTACAGCTTTTGGCTTAGAGCGTAGGGCTTAGGATAGGGCTTATAGGGTTTATAGGGTTTATAGGGCTTGCAGGGCTTATGGGGTTTATAGGGTTTAGAGGGTTTAGGGATAAAAAGAGCTTCAGGTTGAGAGTTGAGGATTTGTGTAGCTTGTTCTCTAGACCAGGGTTAATGGGTTACTTCTCTAACTTCGTCGGCTCCCTGTTAGGGCTACTTGAAGGGATCTATAAGGGTACTAGAAGGGGTTCTTGAGGGGCAGCTGTCTAAATTTGGGTCCCTTTAGGATCCCTTTCATGCTTCAGGGTGCCGTAGTATTTTGGGGGTCTAAGAAAAGAGCCGAATTTAGAGAACTACCCACTGGCTCAACAGCCAGGTGTGGCCCGACGGGGCCAGGCGCCCCTCTCAGCCATAGCCATGTCAGAAGGAACAGAGGGGCATTTAGGGTCTGGGGTTCAAGAGTTTAGGATTTAGGGTCTAGGGGTGTCGGGTTTAGTGTTTATCTCGTGTCTTACGGCTCAGGGTTTAAACCCTAAACCCTAAACCCTAAACCCTAAACCCTACACCCTAAACCCTAAACCCTAAACCCTAAACCCTAAACCCTAGGGCTTAAGGTTTTGGGTTTGGGGTCGGTCTTGGCTTCGACGGGTCTGTAGAGCGTGGGGTCGTGTAGGATTCGGGGCTTTCGGTCTTCGAGGAGGGGGTCGGCGCTTGAGAGTTTACGGTTTAGGGTTTAGGGTCTAGGGTTTAGGGGTTTAGGGTTTAGGGTTAGGGTTCTCAGCGTTTCGGGCTTTTGGGCCATTCTTTTGTTTGGTTGCGGCGAGGTGTTTCTGGGCTTAGATCGGGGATTGTGACAGTGGTTTATGTTTGAGGCTTCTTAAGGTTATATGAGTCAAGGTTCGGAGAAGTGGTGAGGGATTAAAGCAACAGGTCTGCAGTTGGGGGGTCGCATGCGGTTTCGGTCGGACTTGCTTGAGGACTCAGTGTAGGCAGCTCGGTTGCGAGAAGCTTCAACAGGCGCTGTGCTCACATTCTGGTTCCGACATGTTCATCCTTAGGCCGCAACTTAACTTGCGGGCTAAGGGTAGCAGCTTCAAGCACGAGATTCATTGGAATCGCTGCTTTCGTGATAGGCTCTTCATAATGCGGGACTGCCTATTCCGTTACGCATTCAGACGGGGCCTTTAAATCAGCTGGGAGATGTCGCATGTGCCGAGCCCTGAATCCCAAACCCAAAAAGCCAAGGTTAGGCTTTAGGGCCCAATACCCTGAACGGCCCTAAACCCTAGCAAAAAGAGAAGCCCTAAACACCACAACCCCCCAATACTCTAACCCTAAACCCTCAGGCCTAAAACCCAAAATCCCCAACCCTTGCAACAACCCTATCATACGTCTGTCGACCCTCCTAACCACCTTACAGGAATCATGACTCTCGTCGAACCACCAAAGGTCGTCTATGCCCTTATACAGCCATTCAGAAGCTCTTCGAATTCCTTATCTTAGAAAGCCCTACCAAGCCCCAAGCAAAAGCATTAACTCATGACCTAAACCTGTTTATACGTAACCCTAAACTCCTAAACCCCAAGTCCGCAACCCATACGCACGCACACACACACACACACATAATATATATATATATATACATACATACACACATACATATATATATATATATACACACATGTGTAAACTCATATATATATATAGTGTACATATAGATTTACACGGCTACAGTTAAATACCTGTATATGTAAGCAAGTATCTCGCTTTCCCTATCAAATATTACTGTATTAATGTATTTATGTATGTATGTATGCATGTATGTATGTATATGTATGTCTATGTCTGTAGATGTATGTATATGTATGCATGTGGTTTTATGTATATGTATATGTATGTGTATGTGTATACTATATGTGTATGTATATGTACATGTGTATGTATGTATGTATGTATGTCTGTATGTATGTATGTATGTATGTATGTATGTATGTATGTATGTATATATGTATGTATGTATGTGTGTATGTATGTATGTAGATGTGTGTGTATGTAGATGTATGTATGTATGTATGTATGTATGTATGTATGTATGCATGTATGTATGTTTGTTTGTTTGTTTGTATGTATGTGTGCATACATTCACACATGTTTGTTTATATTTATGTGGTTGTATGTATATGACTGTATATGTATATGTATATCTATATCTATATCTATATGTATATGTATGTGTGTATATATATATATATGTATATGGGGGCATCTCCGCTCTTTCAGGTTCACAGGCTGCTGGAACGAGAACCTGGCCGAAGGCCACTGCCGGCGGTTTGAGGGCCACACACAGAATTACACGTGTCGATTTCGGGGATTAGGGGTTTGGGTTTAGTGTTAAGGGTTCAGGGCTTAGAGGGTTTGTCTCAGGAAAGCTGTTCTTGTGGAGTTGGGGGGTCGTGGGGTTTAGGATTTAGAGTTCTGGGGTTTAGCAGGGGTTTTACAAGGCAGGAGTGGTGCAAATGTTCTTGTGGGGCCCGCTCAGGGTTTCTACAGGCGTTGTTCGACGGTCCTATGAGGTTTCTTTCATTTTCTTATACTGCCAGGTTATACGGGTTCAATGCGTGTTCAAAGCTGCTGTGGTTTAAGGTCCTGGGGGCCTTACCAGGATGTTCATTTTGGGGATTACTATGTAGGATTCTACATATGAACCCCAAAAAAGGAACTACTATGGGGCCTCTGGGTGAAGATACTTTTGATTGGGGTTCTGCGCAGGTTGTGGGTTTCGGGCCGTTGCAGCAGTTCGGCTTTCTAGGCGCTTGTGGGCTTTGAGGTTCGGAAACTTCATGTTCGGTTTCGAAGTCGGCGTTTCGGGAAAGGCACCCCTTGTGTCATTATAGTTCAGTTCAGGGTCCTGGAAAAAGGCGCCGCTCTTCACAGCCCTATTCCCAAGACCACCCCATCAAAAAAAACGGAATCCTTTGGGCTGTTCAACATGGGGGTTTCCGAGAATAGGGGACCCTAATATAGTACCCTAAATAATAGGATCCCTATTATAAGGACCCCAAAATAAGGTACCCAAATTTTCTGAAACTCCCACATCATCACAGTATCATACCCCGAAAACCCTCAGAGGCCCCCACAGCAAACAGTGCTGCAGCGCGGGTTCTTTTCTGACTTCGTTGCATCTTATGGACCAAAGTTTCTTTGTGCATGTCCACCCCTCCCGGCAGGCCAGGGAAAGTTCGAGCATGCCGACGGGGATGTTTTCATTGGCGAGTGGAAGAGGAGCATTGTTAAAGTGCCACGTTGAAGCTGGGTGTCCTAGACAGACGAAACAGACACGCTGCACACTTGTGAGAATGCGAACTAAGTTCACGATGCATTGCTTGAGAGCAGTTCCTGGTTATGATGACCTAATGCTCTCGAATGCGGGGGCGTCAACTGTTTATGCAGCTCATCGTATTACAGGCCTGCATGTAAGATACCATGCTGCAGGAATGCAAGAACGTCGTCATCAGCCGTTGCTGTTGGGTTGTTTGCCCGTCCCGGGGTTATCCTTCTAACTGTTTTGGAATCGTGGGGCGGCAGAAGTAGAAGCAGTAGGTTGCCTGAACACCGCGAACATCCAAGCCGGATCTACTTACAGCCTCCACTGTTGAGACCGTTCGGAGCCCAATCCTTCCACCTCCTCGTTTAGGGTTTAGGGTTTGGGTTTTAGGGTTTAGGGTATTTAGGGTTTAGGGAATCACTATAATCCCTACATTCTATCCACCCTCAAACCCTTGCAGAGGAATGCTGCGGAGGGCCTGGGGCGGCCCCTTGCTTGCAACAAGCTTCGAAATCCGATGTACTTTTCAGCTTACGTAGGAAGGTGTCGGGATGAAGAAAGTAAGCATTCTACAGAAATGTCTCGTCAGGGTTGGCCCTAAACCCTACACCCTAA
>CAJNDV010033609.1:19741-34060 GCA_905221635.1 Symbiodinium sp. CCMP2456 | reverse complement strand
ACCACTACTACCACTACAACTACCACAACCACCCGCCCCTGCCACTACCACTACCATTACCACCAATACCACTACCACGGCGACGACGACGACTAGTACCACGAGTGCCAGTGCCACTACCAATACCATTACCATTAGCCACCAACACCACAATGACCACCATGAGCACGACCACGACCACCTCTACTACCACGACCCCTGTCACAGCGATAGCGACAAACACAGCAGCTGCTACGACGACTGCTGCTGCTTCGAGCACCGTCAGCACCACTTACGAGCACCACAACCTACCATAACCACTACAGACCTCGACCAGCACCATTAGCACCATCACCACCGCCCCTGCCACTACTGCCACCGCGACGGCTACCAGCGCACCAGCACCAAGCCGCAGCACCAGCTGCTCATGGCTCTCTCTTGGGCACTTGTCGGCTCGGCGGTCCCGGTAGACTCCCTCTCTTGGGGCGGGCTGCTCTCGCCTCCGAGGACAGAAATTGATTATACAGCGTACGTTTGGTCGAGGACTAAAGCCCTTTGTGTGTTGCAAGGCCACTATTCGTTGTCTCAAACCAAACTGTGGCCTCAAAATGATTGGAGTATGTACGAGTCAGTTGGAGTGTTGAGTCAGGGTCAGGCACAGTGGACCATCGCCCCAACCTGTAGGACTGGCTATCCGAAGCATCGGCCAAAGTCCACCACAGATTGTCAGGGTCTATATGATACAAAGGCGCAATGACTTGGGAATAGTCGTAGCTTCTTCAGCCTCAGTCGCGAATCGTTTAGTAGGGTGCCCCAGAACAACGGTATCGCCACAGCATGCAGCATGAAGCATCCCTCGATCTGTGCGGGGAAGCCGGGGTTTGGCTTTCATTCCCTGGGCTGAGGTTGGTCCAACAGGATCTAGTTACTAATTTGTCTTCGCCAGGCTAGATACTAATGTTGATGTGTTGCACCTGTTGTCTCTGTCATCTTCCTGTCTGCACGACCTGTCGATCTCCTTCCGAGCTCCCTAATACCTATAGTTCCAGCAACTCTAATCCCATACCTGCCTTGTGCCAGGACGGCCGCGTCGCGATGGCGCAGGGGAATGCATTTGGTCCGGGCCTCGCTGTCACCAGTCACCATCTCAGCAGGTGCGGGTGGAGCTGGGTTGCGGAAAAGCTGGTTTCTTGATTTCGATTTCAGGGTGAAGCTATGCCTCTTGGATTTTCGGAGAAGTGGCACTCCAGGCCCCGATGATCAGGAGCGACTGCTGGATGAGGCCACGGCGGTGGTCGAAGCCTCAGGTTCTCTGTCGTTCGGTGAAACGCCGAAAAGGAACTGTGTCGTGAGCCCAGCTGTCGTGAGTTACAAAGCGAGAGACCTCGTCCGGAAAAGTCCGAGTTGCGAGAGCACAAACCTCTGGATCAGTCGCTCTTGTGATTTTTTGCTTTGAGTTGAAATGTCTTTGTGTAGGGTTTAGCTTTGGAGGTCGTGCTTGCAGTTTGTGTCTTGTATGGGGCATGGACCTGAAGGGCGCATCTGCAAAAACGGGTACGGGATGAACTGAGGGCACGCATTTGCAGAGAGTCGCGTGTGCAAGCTACGAAGCAACTTGGTCGTCACAACGACCTAGACTCTGAGCCAGAGTTCCTCTGTGCCTGCCGGTTTACATTGAGGTTAGAAAAAGAGGGATTTGGTATTGCAAACCTGCTGCTCGAATGTCATGCACGGGAACTATACACCTCATTCGGGCTGCAGAGTCTCACAACTCTTCGGTCTGGAACGCTTTATGGCTGTGCTAGGTTCCACTAGGCTAGGAGGCTGGGGGATGATTTCAGATCACGACGGGGTACGAGATCCTGTGGCAAGAGACCCAAGACACTAAGCGGAGCCTGAAAGGGGTGCCCTGCTTCCGTCAGCAAAACGGCCAGCCGAGTCCAACACCCACATCCGCTGGCTTTGCTTCGGACTGGACAGCCATAAGTGGAAAGTGCCCTTGAACACTGAATATCATGTAGTACTTGAGGTCTCTGAATTCTCCGGTTGTTGTTTGCTGACCTGGTCTTGCTGCATCTAGGTGGTTCGTTTTTAACCGTCACCTTCAAGAAACATGAATCCGAGTACAAGGTCCTGAAGTGGATCTACTGCGCAAGCCTTGATTGACAAGTCCAACCCGGAGAATTCAAAACGTGGCCGAGGTGAAGGAGCAAGCCTTCTACATGCGCAAAGCCATCGACGGAGACAATGTGCGGGACGCGTTGAAGAACGCCTCCAACATGATTTGTGAGTGTGGACCTTGAAAGGGTCTGAGAATGGCGTGTTGGGTGCAGGGTCAAAGGTGTAGCGAAGTTGTGGTTTTGGGCTTCGTGAGGCGCTTGAGCTTTGAGACATGCTTGTCTGGTTAAAGCACGACATTTTCCATCGTGTTTGCGAATGTGTGCGGTTTGTGGCAGTTTCCCGCCAATGGATAATGAACAGCTAGAGGGTGAATTGGCATTGGGCTGCTAGTGTGATAGCCCAGCTAGTTCAACTGCTCGGGCCCTTTGATGACTCGAAAGGTTCGCTAGTGACACTGACAGGATCATTGACTGACAGGCTGCCATGCAAGCTGCCAGTGGGTTTTTCCAGGCCTTATCTAGTAAGCTTAGTAGACCCCAGACCCATTCTATGGAGGCTCGTCGAAACCCCCAAAGACCCCAGACATTTTGCGAAAGTCGACGACGAGTTGTGCCCTGGCTTTTGCCAGAACCAAACCTTTCGGCACTGCCTCGTAACAGTGCGTTGTAAGTAAAGTGTTCCGAGATCTTGGCGGTTCAAAGACCCACTCCAACTTGGCCTTTGGCACCGGCCTGGTGAGACTTGAGGCTCCGTACCTCCCTGCTGTCTCCGAAGAATTACTTCGAGCTGTACATGCAGGCGGTGGAGCTGTCTCTTGAGAGTGATCCAAATCTCGATCCTTTGTCGTTTGTTCTGGGCGGCCTGGGTGAATAAAGCGCATCGCGATGGGCCTGCCCCGACGGACTAACTTCCCAACATTTCCTCACCCCTTATTATAGTTCTGGGCGGTTACTAGTTTACAAAGCCAGCATCAGCTGTCATCATTTGAGTTCTGATTCTGGAAGGTCTTCAACGAGATGCAGCACCTGGCCGGTTTTTTCGGTGACAAGCGCCTTCGGCCCTTCTTTCAGTTTTTTCAGGGCTTACTTTTTTAATTTCAGGGCGGCTTCAATCATCCCAGTGCCTGCATCCACTCCAGCCACCATCCAAAAGAATCGAAGGGTTTCAGACCGAAACCTTGCCGTGCATGATGTGTGTCCTCGTTATTTGGGCAAGTCCAAGGTACGAATTCGAGTAATTAAAATCAACATGTTCGCAGGAAGTCTGTAGAAAGGGCGCAGAAATGAAGCGCCCGTGCGAAGGGCGGCTTTGAAGGAGCAGATCTGAAGCTTTAACTTCCACCGTCACTCAATCGACTCCAGGCATTTCAGGGAGCAGCATGACAGTGGTGATGGGTGTGGAATGTTCCAGGTAGGAACATTGGGTTTTCGGTTCGGGGTTCAGGTCGTGTCGGAGTTGTTTTGAGTGGTGTATGGTTTGTAGCACCACCTGCTGCGGTACTCTGCCGAGAGTCAGTCAGCACAAAGTTTCGAAGCCCTGCAGTTGCCAAGGGGCCGGCACAAGAAGAAGATGATTGATCTCTATGAGTCAGCGCTATGGCTGTGGTGAGTATAATTGCTGGGCAGGGGTTGAGGGAGTCAATAAGCCCGGGGTACGTAAGCACTGGTATTCTGGTCCGTGTTGCCGGGGAGGAAGCCGACATGCTTAAGCCCGGCAAGATTCGACACCAAATTTCAAGCCCCACTCCTTGGTGCCTCTGCTCTGCATATCGAGGCGATGGTAGTAAAGTTCAACCTTCTAGATCAGGCTGATAATTTAGCTCAGGCTATGAGCAACGAACTTCATCTGGCGGTTTCTGCTGCTGCTAAGCCGTTTTGGGCCTTAGCAGGTTGGCCATGTTTTCTGGATTGGATGATCAGACTTGGACTGCTGACCTGACGAAGCGGCGGAAGGGGGTCTAACACCTTTACCTGACCCCGCGGCTCAGACCAACACGGCTCCTAACTCGTCCATCCTATCTGGATTGCCTAGAGGTCGGTGATCTTCAGCTGCAGACTCTTTGAATAATAACTCCGACCTGCAACCCTAGGTTTGAAAGCCCTGCCTCCTCCCAGGTGCAGCATGCCGGCAACATTCTGCCCAGACTGTACTTGCTGGCAACAGTGGGGGCGGCTTACATCAAGTCCCTGGAAGCTCCAGCGAAGGCCCAGTTGATAGGCAGTGGTGTGGCCTGTGTGTTCCGAGAGACCATTGAACCCCCAGTCAGTAGTACCCGGTACCCGCAACGATGAAGCTCGGGAGCCTTGGGTCCCCATGAGAAGCAAGCTCTTCCGCTCGAGACCTCCCCACATCCGGAACCCATGCATCTTGTTTTGACATGATAACCAAATAAGCACATGCACGGCGGGTGCCGATGGTCCGAAAACATTTTCTGGCCCGGCAGGAAATTCTCAAGGACGTCAATGAGCTGTGTAAAGGTGTGCCGACCTGAGGCCATCATCCGTGCAAACCCCATGTCTTTGGACCCGCGTGACGATTGCCAACCCAGCCGGTGTACTGTATCATATCCCTCCTCCAAAAGTTGTTCTGACCCTAGAAGCAGTAAGTCGAGCACTCATGATAAGCCTTTTGATGCGACGGCGACGGGTGGACGAGCAGAGTCATATCACGGCAGAGCGCCGCAGTCGTTTCAAAGTCGCTTGACTGTGACTGAAAAGCTTTTGGGCCGTTTTGACACTGGCCACGCCGCGGCGCAAACAGAAAAGGGCCCGGCGAGTGGGCAAAGAAAGAGAGCTCGAGCCGAGCTTTAGCCACGGATCAAGTACTCAGCGGCAGATTGTCTCCTAACAGTCAAGTTCTGCCTATTCGATCTGGCCCATACCAAGACTAGAAGCAGTAAGTAGAGCACTGAGGAACAACCTTTTGCTGCGGACGAGCAAAGTCATTTCACGGCGGAGTGCCACAGTCGTTACAAAGTCGGAGCGCCTGTAGCTGAAGCCCGTTTCGTTGCCCACGCCGCCATCCGACACACGAAACAAACAAACCCCAAACCGACCACAAACAAAGGAGTGCTCCACTGTCAGACCAGGCCTTTTGACGATCCCGTTCCTCTTTTGGCTAGACCGCTGTGTGTAGTGCTACTGGCTGGGTCAGCCGACTCACAAAAGTGCAGTGCTTAAAAGCCGAGTGAGCATGCCGTTGATTTTGTGGAAAATACGAGCGAGACCAGGATCTTTCGGCCAGGGCGATGCTGCCGAAGACGCCGATGTCGAAGGGGGAGCCCGGCGAGCTTTCGGGCGACGCTCCACCGTCCCACGTCCGAGCTGATGCTGGATCGCTCTGAGATGCGCCTTCTGTCGATTCCATTCTTGTGCCAGAATGCAGCCGTCGTCCGCATCCAGCCGCACCAGCGGATCGTTGTTGAACGTTTCGTTTGATCTTGGGGGATGGAGCAGCCTCTGTAGCAGGATCTGCAGCGGCCGCCGCATCAATCATTAATGAGCGCGGCTGCTCGCTTCACGGTGAGATGACGGCTGACGGAATCTTCGGGGAATCCGGTAGGCCAGCGTCCTCAATCCACTGACGGATTGAGGAAGATTCAGGATGAGGACAAGACGGGTGCCAAAGGGCAGGTCACCTTCCTTTAGGAAGGAAGCTCGGCGTGTCCCTCGCCTGCGGCGACCTGACGGGTGAGCTGTGTGAGGGCTTGTGCCCGGTATAGAGCTGCTTCACAGTTTTAAGCACGCCGCCAATCACGCTAAGACTGAGCATAAATTCGAGAACGGGGTCAAAGCTTCTAGCACATTCCTTACCTGGCCTGGCTACGGTACGAGAATGCCATCAAGGTCTTTGGGTGCGCCGACGGACTTGAACTTGTTCCAAAAAGGGCGAAGTTCCTTCAAGCCCTGCAGAGGAGGATGGGCACGCTTTCCCTTTCAGCTGTTGCTATGGCCGGTTTCAGCCAAATGTTTCTTGCAGAAAGGTGTGCCACTGTGGGCTCCGTGTGGTTTCTGAAAACACGAAACCACACTGCACGTCCTACTTTCGCAAGAGAGCAGATAAATCTGGCTGTGGAGATTGCAGAAGCGGGAGGGTGTGCCAAGTGCCCAGGTGCAGCATCCTCTTCGAGGGCTCTTCCTCCGGTATTACCTGTCACAGATGCTGAAGGCTCCGTCCGACCTCAAGACAACGCAATCGACTGGAGATGTGAGCAGAATGAATAGGAATAGGACAAAACAGGCGCCCAGAAGTCATTGCCCCTTTCGCCGAAAGGCGCAGGGGCAGAATTGACGGCACACAATTGAAGCTGTAAGCCTGCGGTTTTTTCTAGTGCTAGACCCGAGGGAACGAACACGAAACGCAGGTCAAGTCCTTTAACTTGAAAAGTCGAGACGTCGTGACCACCCTGGTTCAGGACAAGCTGCCAGATACCGGTTCTGGCTTCGAAGGGGAAGGAGGGGACATCAACGATGCTTTCGACTTCATCTTCACCAACTTCCAGGAACTGCTGGGAGGTGTAAGGGGAAGTATTGGTCGAAGTGCATTTATGGCTTCGGTAGTTTGGCGGCTTTCCGAGGTGAAGGAGTTTGCAAAGGGACGGGAGAGGGCTTGCAAGGACTTTCGTGGATGCCTGGGTGGATTAGGGGCGCTGAGAGCATGGGCTCCGAGATTTAGAGCAGGACTGTCAAAGTGTAGAGATAAATTGCCTTCAGCAAAACAACTGGTCGATGAGGGTTAGGCCGACGAACGAAGGGTTTCCGAACCTTCGGGTATGGATTCTTTCGCATCCTTCAAGTGCAATGATGCTTCGGGCGGCTGCTGTGTGTAAGCGACGGCAGACGGATTCTAACCCACAACAAAGCTAGCCGCACCGTGCAGCACAGCTCGCAGTGGCCCACAGCTTGACACTATGTAGGCTCCGCGACTGTGCATCGGAAGTCGTCCCTCCTCCACGAAATTCAAACCAGACCTTGGAGTCTGATGCGAAGTGTTTGGGAAGCTGTGCATCTGGAGCACGGTCAGTTGACGGATCGTGGTGTGGGCCTTCTTGCCGAGACGTATGCGATCAGAAAGACTCAACAGGCGCTTCTGCAAGACTGAGTCAGAGGGACGTTGGATACAGCAATCTGAACTGTCCGGCTTCTCGCCTCACCGGAATGTTGATTCTATGATCTCGGATACCTGTAGTGGCAGTTGCCAGATCGCGTCTTCGGACCATGCTTCAAAACTTGAAGCCACCAGTGCTTTCCATGGTTTTTGGCCTGCGTCAAGAGCCTGCGTCAAGAGTGAAGTATGGGTTTAAGTTGCTCGTGCATGGATACGCCTGCGGGCGGTGGGGGCGTGGCGGCTTGTGTTTCCATGCCGCATCGAGGGCGCAAGAAGGACCATGACCTACCATCCACAAAGCCTGACCGCGGTTCTGCAATGACAAGCCCCAACTTGGGGCCCCCAAGCTGGTCCCACAGCACCGTATGTCACACAGGAGAGCAACCGCCTCTGGGCCGAAGCCTCAGTGGGTCAAAGTGGGTCAGCGGGAATCGATTGGCTTCCAAGCCCGGTCAGGGCAGTTCCGGCGCAGTGATGTCCGGGCTGTTTTCTTGCTTTCGTTGGAGCAACTGGCTGATGACATCGGGTTGTCATCAGAATCACACTGGAATGTCGAGGAACAGTAACAGAAGCCTTACAGAAACCAGCCTCTCGCTGCCTTCTTCCCAGGATCTGTATTAGTAGCTCCATGAGCGACGTCTTTGAGTAACTTCTGCAACCACTCAGTCCATCCATGGCTTCGAAGGCTAGGAGTTTGAAGTTCATTGCATGCTGTCACCCTCTCATCCAGAGTCTCGAGCCTCCTTGTGAACACTCTCACAGTTCAAGCTGCCAGAGAGACCCTCATGCCCAGGACACTACAGTTTCGGTTTGCGTTTAGAAGCCGGTCACCAGTCTCAAAACCTTGGAGCGACAATCTGTCACTGCATAGCCCGAAACCGCTATCTCCAGCGAGCTACAACCATGCAATCCATACCGTGGTTGAACCCCGACTTACCCAAGACAGCTCCAAGCAGCGATGTAACTCGGACAGCCAGGTTCGCATCCAGCATCAAGGCCCTACCAGGCCGCGTTGGTGCTTTGGGGACGGGTTTCAGAAGGTTTTACAAGCACGTGAAGCTGTTGTTCTTGGTTTACTGTAGGATCTCAGCAACGGCTAGAAAAGTATCTCGAATCTCAGCATTGAGTGCAGCCGTATGCGTGCTGCCGTGCTTAAGTCTTTGCCCTGTGCAGCACTCACATGCAAGAATCCTGCAACAGCACACGGAAAGCCCAGAACAACTTGCCAGGCTCGCTAGATAAATCGCACGATCCACCTGATACCTAGTGCGGCCTTGGGTCATGCCTTGTAGCTGCCAGGGAAAAAGATCGACGAGAAAGAGAGCGCCATGCATCTTGACTGAGTTGTTCAAAGCAGTCCTGGGGATCATGTAGCTTGAATCTCCAAGTTACCCTTTGAGATCTGAAGATGCTTGCGAATTGTATTCCATTAGCAGCACACAATGGACGTGAGCCCACAAGCTCTGTCGTCAAAGAGCCCTGGAATGCAGAGCTGGCAAATCTAGCTTCAAGCCTATATCCCGTTGTCGTTACATGTGATGAAACGTTGGTGCTGGAGTGTTCAGGAATTTGTTCACCATCACACGAGGTTTTGCATTGTAAGTGCTCAGCATTTGAAGGTCGTGTGTAGGACAGCATGGGGGTTACAGTAGCAACAACGGGTGCACAGCTTCGGTGTAGAAGCTATGGCTTCCTGGTGATTGAATATGCTTGAGGCCTTGGCAAGTTTTATGTGCGTTCCAACACGAGCAGAAGATTGCCACAACTTGATGGCCAGCGCCATTGTTCCGTGATTCTAGGGGTAGTTTTGGGAGAAGCAGAGTGTTGCTGGACAGCATTGCCCATTGCTGTAAGCAGAACCCCTGTAAGATTCTCGTGATGTTGTACTTACGAGTTACGGGCTTTGTGGATTGACTGTAGCAGTGGCACAGAGCTTACTCTGTGTGTAGGTTGTCGCATACTCGCTCAGGTGTGTTGTTTGTGCTGTTGAAGTTCATGTGTATGTATCTCTACGATCTAGGCTGGATGTGAAGCTTGGCCAAGGGGTCATCATGACATCCGAGCTTTCAAGCCGCTTCAACAGGGCCAGCAACCGTTGATCCTGAATTCGCCAGGATTTGCGAGTGCTCGTTGGTGCCAACCTCGTTCGACTTAGTCAGCTGGATGGTACTGCACTCAGGAAACGATTCAGCTTAGCAGGAAAGCTTCAGCGATTTCGGTCAAGATTCTCAAGTCGTCGGACGTCGGTGGTTACGGCTGTTAGTGCTCTGTTTGAAGCATTTTTGCAGAAATGCAGAGTTGAGGCTTTGTATGGTCTTCAAGGCCCGCTCTCGCCAAATCCCTACTCAATTCTGAACCCGAAACTTCTACCCTAGACTGCAAAGGACTGCAACTGATCAAGTCTTGGAGGCATGACCATGGATTTCTACGCGGAGACAGCCCTCCCGAAGATCCTGGATCACATTGTCTCGGTAAAGGACGTGATGCGGGGTGCTCGCTTCGGGCAGGGGGGGTTCACGTCTTGCACTTCGGTGAGCCAGTGCAGTCTGACACATTTGGGTTGCGTTTTTTGGGCATTTGATCCACGTTCCTGACGAATTTGAGCGTCGTAAGGATTCGTGAGGTGTTGAAGTTCAGGATCGATGCTGGAAGCCCGTTAGACGCAGGAGCAATGCAGGCAATGCAAGCTACATGTTGCTGGTGTCAGGGATGGGGAGTGGCTGTACTGTTACGGAAGATTCATCCCACCGTGAAGTGCGACTCAGTCCAACTAAGTACCGAACGATTGAGATCAAGCTGCTGCTCTCCCACTGCTGGAAAGTATAACTCCCTCGTGGTATTGAAACTGCAAAAAACGATCTTCACTCGAGGCATCCAATTTGATGTGTGACCCCGGCGGTGCCAAAGGTCCCAACAGTATCTGCTGGAGAGCATGATCCAAGTCTTCCCCGACGAGTGCCTTGGCTTACCAGGACTCCACATCTCGGATAGTGATTAGGAGTATGTTGGCTGGGAGTGAGAGCGTGGACAGAGAAATGGACTGGAATTAGCTGTTCATCAATGCGGGTGGTGCACATTGCGCATGCTTCTAGTAGTTAGTACTTGTTTTTATTGCCATGCTTTGTCTTGTAGGTGCACATCGTGCTTCGCCGTGTCAGTCTTCTTGTAGTTCCACTTCGTAATCAACACAGCCTTCTCAGCTTGAGACTGTGGGCTTGTCGCCACGCCTGCTTGTCCGATTGTCCCAGAGCGACAGTTGAAGCTACCCGTGGGGACGAAATCTTGAGGTTCCACATTCGCACTCTCGAGCAGATGCTTGCATCCTACGTTCGGGCGCTGCCGCCGGGGCCTGTGGGTGTTAGCAAGCTACTCAGGGATTGTGGGACTTCGGGCTGGCGTTTCAGCTAATGCCCACTCCTTAGCAAGTTTCGTGGACGCAACGAGCCGGAAGTTCAGTTTCTTACGGCAATGAACCACAGAAACCGCTAGGCTGGAATGACCGTTTGCAAAGACATAGACATCGATGTGTATTGCTTTCATTTGTGGGCCAGGGGTTGGTGTCAGCACGGGTCTGGTCGGGGTGTTCCGCAGTTGCTGCTACCCCATTCTCCCAGGAATGTAGACATGACGCCCATCATGGTTACGCTGTGCAACCGGCTGGCGAACTATCTGTCTGAGGCATCGCTTGTGTCGGACTTGGTTTGAGACATCTGCGAGATCCCTCTTGAATCAATCCTGCCATCCCAAGCTCTGCGATTTTATGTGCTTGCATGCCTGTGCGAGACCGCCATATATCTCTTTTGAGATATATAGATGAACAGAGAGAGAGAGAGAGAGAGAGAGAGGGAGGACCACGCCCCGAATTGAAGTGAAGTTAAGAGAGAGCAGGGATGGCTATATAGGTAGGAGGTTCTGGTTACACGAACCGTTGTGCTTTCTGACACTCGGACCTCGAGACAAGTGTGCGCCCGCAAGCAGGCGGGCGGGTGTGGTTTTGTCTCTTCTCAAGAAGAAGCAGAAGCCCTAAACCCTAAAGGGGGTTGTTGCCTGCTTTCCTTGTTTGTGAGAAGAAGAACAGACATAAGCACACAGGCATATATTTACAGAGGCACGATTATGCATGTTAGCTCTGTGTTCGGTGTTGTATCTTATGTACCTAATTATATGTCAGTTTACTACATGACATATACATATACATATATACATATATATATATATACACATGTATTTTTATATATTTCTAATTATTTTTATGTATATGCTTACTCACACCGCAAGACCAACCGGCGGTGTCGAAGCAGGTGTTGCGAGCGTCGAGAGATGTCGAAAGACGTGTTTTATCTGGGTGCCTGGAATGGTCCTTATCAATACAGAGTGTTGGAACCCAGCTCTTTGTGCTCCCTCCAGTTGAGTCTCCAGCAGACCCTGCTTGCATACCCTCGGTTCCAAGACATGTTGAGGCAGACAGCGCCAAGACAGAAGCAGCCGGAGACATCTTCTCGCCGCTTTGCGAACATGGCACCCCAATGTGGGCAAGTTGGGATACGCAAGGCGGCGAAGGTGATGCCATATCAGCGGAAGGTCTAGATTCGGGAAGCCAGCTCACTCGGCCTTGGCTTGAAATGCGGACAGTTTGGGGTGTTTAAGAAGCAAGGGGCTCGGGGGCGATGCTCTTACATGGGACCACACTCGCAGGCTGATACCAAGAATCGCTGCACATCTCCGAGGGCGAAGAAGCTGCACTTAAAGTCAACAGCGAGCTTGCTAAGTGGTGTCAAGTGCAGCCGCCAGAACCTTTCATTTGGCATGTCGTCCTTTCTCCCAGGCTTTTCCGATCCCATTTGCAGGGAATCTTGGAGCGAGCAACTGCCTCGGATATTTTTGGTTGGGTGCAGTGTCGGGGCGTGGAGCGCTTGGCTGCAAGCTCAGGTTCATGACAGCCTCCTGCATTTGCGTTTCACTTGTAGCTACGGCAGCTATGGGTTGTGGAAGTACGTTCGACGGTTTGGCATCATCTTGGGCTGGAAGCTGAAATTTAAGATTGTTTGTTCCTCTTGGGAGCTCAAGAAGGTTCTGAGAGGTCCATGTCCATCAGTCCGCCTGAAGATGCTCGAGATCCGCAGGGCTTTGGCAGGTTTTGGGCGTCTTGCATTCGAGCATACATGCTTGTTGAACTGATAAGCTAGGATAAACTTGAGCTTCTCTCTTGGATGAGAGTAACAGCAGTTGATAAATGCTCAGCAACAAGCAACGAAGCTCGGTGACGGGAAGCATGTTTCTGCCGGCAGCGCCATGAACGCGGGTCTTTCACCGGTCACCGCTTGAGGTTGCAGTCATCTAGCCGTCTGCAAAGAGGCTTCGAAGGCAGGATCCTACAAAAACCTGCGAGGCCTCCCAAGTGCAGGGATCTCCGAGATGCTGCAGGAATTCCCACCTCGAGCTCTTGGAGGGGCCGAGGGGCCCTGATCCCGAAAATGCCGGTGGCAGAGCATCCTCCCACTATGTGCAGCACAGAACTTCTTCACTGCCACCGGCAGGGCACACGGTTTGCTCATCATGCCTGCGCGAACGCAGATCCATCTCCCGCAGAGCTCGATTGCATGTGGCCTCTTGCAGCTCGGTGACTCTAAATGACCCACAACTGTTCAAATCAGGCAGCTCACGAGGGAGCTGAGTCATGAAACAAAGCCAGAACCTGCGTAAACCAAAAGCGGCAATGAGTGGTGTCATTAAGGAAGGCAGTTTGGAACTTGGATGCTCAGGAGGGAGAAGTCTCACTCTTGAAACAGGCAAGGCCACTTCAAGCAGGACACAAGTGCTGGATAAAGCACAACTCCCAGCCGCACTATGCAATGACCATGTGATGCTTCAATCACGCTTATAGCGACAGCGCACAAAGACTACAAAGACTTGCCCCGAAGCCCTTGAAACTGATTTAACTTACCCGCCCCTCATCCTCCAATTGCACAAGCCCACAACCCGTTCAGAGCCGTGTCTTGTGGGAAGGTTGCACAGAGACGATCTTTCTGCTGAGGCCTTGCAGCCACAACAGCAAAGCCAAGGGGGCGTTGCTGTTGCATCGCCAGTGCCCGACATGGCTCCTCCACTACAGGCCAAGCTCCCAATTTTGCGCAACCGACCAGATCTGAGATTCTAAGTCAGATTTTGTTCTCGGTTTACATGTGCGCTGTAGTCTCTTGGGTTCAAGATTCTCAAGTTGGCTTCGGGGCTTGGCACGAATGTGTGGGCGGTGAAGTCTCGGTTTGAGATTTTTGTGCAGAGGACCCAGGGTAAAAGCTAGTGATTCTGGCTGAACAACTGACAAGGATGGCTCCACAGAACTCAAGACTGCAACGCTTAGCTGATAAACACGTCCAGCTTACTGCCGTTGTCGCTGCGATGAGGTTCTGGGGCAAGTCAAGACACGCCAAACTTACATCTAGGTCTCGGACGTGCAAACTGTCAATCCCTTGCCGCTGTGATTTAAGCTTCGTCTGAAGCTCTTGTCGTGTTTCGAGATCAGGTCTTACGGATTGTGCAGCGGCGTCTTTGGACTTTTAGACCACATATGCTCTCTTGCGACCTTTTGTTTGGATCTCTCCCCTCCCCCTTGACCCCTCAACGTCCAAATGCCAGGAGAGGCGGGGCTGTGAGGAAGTCTCTTCTTGACTCGAGCTTTTGGAAGATGTAGAAAGTCTAGCTCCCGAGCATCATGCGCCAGGTCCTGGCGGCCTTCATGCAATTCACAGTGTCCCTGTACCCGGACCAGGTGCTGCGATCTCTGAGCAAGTGCCTAAAGCTAGAGCAGCCCTTATTCCTCGAGAGCTGATTTGAGGCTTACGGCTCCAGCTTTCCATGGTGGCTTTCTCTCTTCGCTTGCTGGAGGGATTATACAAGAGCCCGAGCCTGCAATCCAACCTGGTACATGCGTTTCGAGGAAGAACTAGAGCAGCCCTGAGCCACAAACGATGCTGGTGTTATTCTTATTGTTGCCGCCGCTGCAGTTGCTCCTGCTGCTGCTGCTGCTGCAATAGGTGCAGGTGTGCGTGTAGGTGTAGGTGTGGTTGTAGTAGTTGTTGTAGTTATTGTATTATTATTATTAGTAGTAGCAGT